>OU015503.1:72956987-73169487 GCA_907164885.2 Dolomedes plantarius
ATCTAATAGACCATACTAAAGAATATAGTACAGTTAATATAGTACAGTTTGAGGAACATTTCTTTTACTGTATTTTAATATTTTTTTTGGATAATGTCCAAAAGTCTGCCGCATTAGCAAGAAAAAAACATTGTCCATTCCGTTGTTATGCACATTACGCAAAATTAGTTTGAAGTATCACAAAAAGAAAAGAAACCCCGTGATCAGCATATAATAAATTAAATTCTAAAACTTAATCTTTAAAAATTCACCAAAAAATCAGAAAATGGAGGTAAACATTCGAAAAAGAATTTTCATTTTAAAGGAATCTTTATGATCTTTCCCGTTATATAAATTTTATAACCCTCATATTATTAATTTAAATGCAAACTTAAAAACATGTTTCAAAAACAGCTTAAAAATTTAATTTTAAAAAATCTAAGAAGAATTTTTCAAAAATCTCTCTTTGTGCACCTCTACACTATAAGAACAATCGCTATGCAAAATTTCAGCCCTTTAGGTCCAGCGGTTTGGTCTGTGTGTTATCTGTCAGTCAGTCAGTCAGTCAGTTACGGAACTGTTTTATATATGTAGATCACAATTGTGCGTCAGGATAATACAAAACTATGTGCCGTATCGACGCATCCATGGAAAGAACTCTAAAGCCAAAAGTCAATTTTTAACTTCGATTTTTAAACAAACAATACAATGCGCAATTCTAAATTAACAATTTGTTAGGAGCGGATATTTTAATCTTAAAATGGTACCTCATTTATCGGTTTTGTTTAAGTATGAAGGGAGAATTTGGGATCGTCACCAAAAATCATCTTCTAGAAATAATATATGATAATTTTCTTAACATTCGGAAAGTTTTAATTTCGATCTATTAAAACATACGCAAGTCGAAAAAATATTTTCGGAGAGATTTTTCAAAAAAAGTTATCATTAAATTACATTTTATAATTTGAAATTAAATGTAAATATATACAAAATTCAAATATCGAAAATTTTTGTGTTAGTTTGAGCCTTTTACTTTTTGTCGTGCATTTATTTCACATTTTTTTTGTAACAAAACATACTTTCGTTGATTATTTTCTGCACATAAAATTAAATTAAATTAAATTTCTCTTCATTAATATCCTTAAACATAAAATTTTTATGAAGACAACAACCAAAAAGTATTAATTTTAACTGATTAAAACACGTTCTTCAAAATTAAAACTTTTCGGAAAGTGGTTTTATTTTATGTTTTGTTATTAAGTATATTAATGTTGGCTAATTTTCTATTTATAAAATTTCGTTAAACACCATTTCTTTATACTATTTTCATGAACCGTATTTTAGCATTTCATTTTGTAATTACGAAAAATTGATCCATTCAATTCAAAGTATAATTAAAAATTGTTTAGAAAAATTATTTTAGTTTTTTTTATTTTGAATTATTAGAAACTGTTTTGTTATGAATTATTAGAAACTATTTGTTATGAATTATTAGTTACTTCAAAACGTTGAAACCTCATTTATTACTTATCTAAAGGAAGAATTTATACGATAAATTTCGTAAATTGTTCTTCGAAATGTTGAAAATAGTTTTATAGTTTGAGTAATATCATAATTTTTTTTTTAGGAAATACATAGTGAAGCTATGTAAAATCCGAGATCATTTGAAACAATTTGTTTATTTGGAAATGCCAATCCAATAGGCTACACTTAGCATTGTATAAAAAAGAAAACATTTCTGCAATACTGCTTTATTGAGTGCTACTGGATTTACAGATATGGTTCACTGGTATTATCTTTTATTTGCGTTCGTCGCCATTTTTTTGAGCTCACAAACAACCTTTGCAGATGAAGACTTCTGTGATTGTCACTGTGTAGACAACTTACGAATCTGTGATAGTCTGAAGAAGCTGGAAACTTTAGTAGATGCAAACACAGCCGACAGGAACAAATGGAGCAGTCATTTTAAATTTATAAAGCACTTTCACAATCGTTGGAAAGAAGAAATACTAAAGCTCTTCGAAGAGGCGATAGAAAAATTACAGCCAAAACAAAATGAACCCCTGAAAAATCCAGAGCCTCAAGAACCTTCAGTACTCATTGTAAGTTTCCTAATTTTCAGCAGTTCCGTAATTTAGCATAATTAACACATACTTTATCATTGGGGGACATTCAGTACTCATTGTAAGTTTCCTAATTTTCAGCAGTTCCGTAATTTAGCATAATTAATACATACTTTATCATTGGGTGACATTCAGTACTCATTGTAAGTTTCCTAATTTTCAGCAGTTTCGTAATTTAGCATAATTAACACATACTTTATCATTGGGGGACATTCAGTACTCATTGAAAATTTTCTAATTTTCAGCAGTTCCGTAATTTAGCATAATTAACGCATACTTTATCATTAGGTGACATTCAGTACTCATTTTAAGTTTCCAAATTTTCAGTAGTTTCGTAATTTAGCATAATTAACACATACTTTATCATTGGGTGACATTCAGTACTCATTGAAAATTTCCTAATTTTCAGCAGTTTCGTAATTTAGCATAATTAACACATACTTTATCATTGGGTGACATTCAGTACTCATTGTAAGTTTCCTAATTTTCAGCAGTTTCGTAATTTATCATAATTAGCACATACTTTATCATTGGGTGACATTCAGCACTCATTGTAAGTTTCCTAAATTTCAGCAGTTTAGTAATTTAGCATAATTAACACATACTTTATCATTGGATGACAGTCAGTACTCATTGTAAATTTCCTAATTTTCATCAGTTCCGTAATTTAGCATAATTAACACATACATTATCATTGGGTGACATTCAGTACTCATTTTAAGTTTCCTAATTTTCAGCAATTCCGTAATTTAGCACAATTAACGCATACTTTATCATTGTGTGAATCAGAAATATTTTTTCCCAAAAAAATATTGAAAAGTAAAGGATATTTAAGGGAACGGTGGACGTAATTATTTTTTTTTTACTTTTTATCATTGTGATATGAAACTTTGTACATTTATACACTTCACCATAAGTATATAGAATACCTTAAAAGAAATTTTAAATCTTATTACAATTTTAAGATTTTTTAAAAAATTTAAAATTTATAAGGAAAATTTTAAAAAGCTCCTTGCCACTTAATTTTTGAGATATTTCCTTCATTTTGCATTTTAATGACTTAAAACTGTATTACAAACAAACTGGGTATCAACTGTTTAATGCCTTGAATTGTTAATTTTTGAGATATTTTTTTCTGAATTCCATCCCGATTTTCATCAAAATTTTGCCTGTTAATAAGTTATAAATAAAATTTAATTACTTTAATGAAGTCGGATTGTGAAATTCATGGCCAATTTATTTGTAAACAGTATCAGGATTCTTACTTTTCAATTACATGATTTTTGAACAAAAATTAAGTCGCATGGAGCATTTAAAAACAATTTGAAAAATCTGTTTTGAGAAAAATAGGTTTAAAGTTTATTAATATACTTACCTTTATTACTTACTTCATAGGAGCATCATAAATGATTTTTTACTTGGAAAAAAATATTTTGGTACTATTATCCTAAAGATATATATATATATAGGGTGGTCAGAAAAAAAATTTGCCGATATATGGACCTCTAGCGGCTGTTCTGCTTAACCAATCGAGATGAGATTTCAGATGCAGTTATTCAGTATGAACTCAGGATTCTGTGAACGGCAAAAAAGTGGCGGTCACGGTTACGGTTATAGTTACAGAAACTCAAAATTTTCGAATGGCAAACCCTTAAGAGCGTTGAAACAGTACATGTATCACAAAAAAACGGACGCGTTATGCATGCGCAAAAAACAGCTCTGCGAAAAGCCAACAAAAATACGATTGGGGCGCACGGAGGAAATTTGCATATGACAGAGGCAAGACACCAATCACTGATGACAACAGAGATCGGACAAAAGAAAACTTTTATTTGGATTACACATTTTCCACATGGGTGCCATCACAGGACGTTCGCAGAGCTGTTTTTTGTGCGTGCATAACGTGTCCGTTTTTTTTAGTGATACGCGTACCGTTCCAACGCTCTTTGCGGTTTTCGCATGCGCTCAGCATTTTGCGATGGGAAAAAGTTGGCGTTGCCAATCGAAATTTTCAAGTTTCTGTACCTGTAACCTTAACCCTGAGCTTCACCTTGTTGTCGTTCACAGAATCCTGAGCTCATACCTCTGAATAACTATATCTGAAATCTCATATCGATCGGTTGAACGGAACGGCCCCTACAGGTCCATATATCGGCAAAGTTTTTTTATGTATATATTTTTTGCAGTTACACAATCAATATTTAAATAAAAAAGATTTGCTCAAATAAAGGTCCACGGTCCTCTTTTGTAGTGCATGTATTGCCTCGCATTATTGTATTTTGTATTGCCTCGCAGAGCTCTGTAAAGACAGTGTGCCTATAACGTGGTCTAGAATCTAAACTATGTTATATTTGAACTTAGTTTTAGGGGGCTCACAACCTTTAAAACTTCAAAAAAATAGATTTTTCGTTTTTGCTATATTCTGAGTTTTGGGACATTTCTGAACAATATGCAAAAAAACCGCATAAAAAAATTTGCATTATTTCTCGAGTTATGAGAGTTTATGTAAAGATCACTCTGTTGCCATAGCCAAGTTATTCCAACTTTAACTTCAGTTTTCTCAAATATGTGCATTTTTGGATTGCGCGCACTGTTACTCCCAAACTATGTGTGCTAGACACACAAAATTTTTATCAGATTTGTAATATAAGCTTCTTTACACACTAAAATCAGAAAAGTAAAAAAAAAAATTTGTAAAAAAATTTTTTACACTTGAAAATGTTTTAAAAAATTGCTAAATTTTAAATTTTTTTAAATTTTATATAAATTTTTCAATTTAAACTATATTTTTTGCATATTTTTTGGTTTTACATTAAACTTGAGTGTATTATTAATTTAATTTGACCAAAAAATAGTTTCTGTAGGCATATTTCTTAATTTTATGATGCGCGAAACATCCAATGATTTTTTTCCCTTTTTAGTAATGTGTACATTTAAAAATAAAATCTAAAAATTATTTATGGCTTTACAAGTTCTATTTTTGTATAAAATATAACTGAAGACTTGCAATTTTGATATAAAACAAAAAAATTATAAATATATATTAATATTATTGGAGTTTCAGTAGCTCGAATTTGATGATGTTTAGGGTCATTTCCCAGTAGTCAAAGGTTGTGTGCCGCCTTAACTTTATTTTGCATGAATAGTTAACATATGGAAGGAAAAAAGAGGGGCAATTTCAGGAAGCATTGTGTTTACCTAAATCTTGGAAAATAATCAGGTTGGTAAAACGTTATTCCGGGGAATTTTAGCTACTTTGATGTAATTGTTTATAAGAGACAAACCAAGAAAATTTGAATATTATGATATTAATAAAAATATTGCATGCGATCATAAATGCTTTATATAAATTTAAAAATATTAAAAAATATTTGTTTTTGATGCAATGAAATATGTATTTTAACTTACTGTTAAGTATATATAAACAAGAATAAATGAAAAAATTGTAATTGTTAGTAAAGATTTTTAAAACATTTTTGTAAAATATTTATGTTGCTTCTCCCGAATTTTCTTTATATATATATATATATATATATATATATATATATATATATATATATATATATATATATATATATATATATATATATATATATATATATATATATATATATATATATATCATCTTTTCGGAAAATTCATTTATTAAAAAACCTTTAAATCTTACCTTAAATTTTGTTTTCAACAAACCACCTCTCCATAACTTTTCCAGCATTAAACTCATTTCCATTGAGTGAATTTGATTTATTTTCCCTCTGCGTTTGTATATTTTATTGCCACGGCATAATGATTTTTCATTTTCAAATTTTACCATATTGTGTAATAATATAACATTCCACCTATAGCAATTTTGTTTAATGAATGTGTTCCCTTTTGTCCCGCGGCCCAATACTGTTAGAAGCTCTGGTCTAGATCAGTTGTTCTCATCCGGGAGCCGTATGGCATCCTGGGTTCCTTAGAATGTTCCAGGGGTGGGGGGCAAGACATGAGATTAGGGGGCCACAGAGGAAAGCAAAGTGCAGCATATAGATGTTAGTAGAATCAAACGCACCCATATTGCGTTTTCCTCTCAACGGATTGCTTCATCAACGACTTTTAAGCCAGGCGCTATGTAGAATCCTTCGGTACATTGTTGAAGAGAAATTGCCTGCAGTTTTCTATATTCACCGCATAGTTCACCGACAACACTTGGTTTCAAAAACATTAGCAGTGCGCTTGCATGAGTAGCTGTAGCTTGTATTAAAAGCGGTAAATTACATTAAATCAAATGGACTTCAAGACCGCCTGTTTCCACAGCTTTTCGAAGTCAATATCAGAGAGTTAACATGCTTCGTTATGCATGCGGATGTCTATTGGCTGTCCAAAGATAGCTAACTGCCTTCTTTTTTTTGTGGGACTCAGTTGTGACATTTTTCAAAGGCAAGGAAATGGAGGAAAAGAGGATCGCCGCTAATTGTGATATATTTTACCTGTGTGATGTCATCAGAAAGCTCCGTTTGTTAAACAAAGAACTACAGGGAAAGAATTACGACCATTCTTCAAGCAAGATTATGACAGTGTTTCTTGGAAAAGTCAGGCTGTATGCCACCAATACTAAACGTCGAGAACTCGCACAGTTTTCCTTTTGGCATCAGTTAGTGATGAACTGAAAGTCCATGAAATAATTGGGCGTGTGGATAGTTTAAAGCTGCTTTATCATGATGTAGAAGTTCGTTTCCGTGATCTGCTGGATGTGGATATTCAGGCCTGGATACTTAATTCTTTTGCTGTGAAGACTGCTAACACTGATGTTTCTTTGAAAAAAGGTCTCAGTCGTAGAGTAACATAGCAACCAAAGAAAGTTTCAGTTAAGAAAAATACCATTTTTGGTTGTTTTTGTTGTTACCATTGCTTCCTGGAAGTCCCAAGCCAGGTCCATATAGGCTTCGGGCTAAAGTGTGCAGATCCGGTTCATCTAGCAACAAAAAGATCGGAGTCCGTCTTAGCTAGTTTCCACCTCAATTTTGGCCGAGTAACACCAAAGGGTGACCTCTTGGGGTATCGTAAACTCTTCCACCCTCTCTGACCTCATTGAGGGACTTCCTTGTCTAGGGATTTAACGTGACCTTATCCGGTCTAGACACGGAGGTATTTTAATGGTGCGTGTCGTAATTCGATCCGAGCACCCTCAGCACCAAAAGCCAGTACAAAATACCTATTTATAAAAGGCTACCACAAGGCTACCTCGAGTCCACTATTTTTATTACCTTGTTTTTATTAACTTGCTTTCTTGTTTGGTTGTGTGTGTGTTTGCGTGTTTGTCTAGTACAAATCTTGCAATCGATTTTTAACTAACTTCCCGACTAGCTAGACATCTGAAGGTTTTAGAATAGCTCAGAACACGATGTCAATGCATTTCTTTAATACTCTTAGCCATCTTTAAGCAGATTTTTACCATATTTTTATTATTTTCAATTAATTTTGTTTTGCAGACTGGTGCAGCCATCTGTCGGCCGGGACGGGAACGAAAAGTTAAACGCAAGTTAACTTCCCATTAACTTCATTTTCAAGTTGATGGGATAATTCATCAAAACATTTTTTAAAAAGTACTTATTAATACATAGAATTGTCAAGTTTATATGACTCAACGGAAAATTTAAAAACATGGTATATAAAAAGTTCTTTTTATCTTGTAATTATTGGATAAATAGCTCAATAGTTAAGAAATTTCCACAGTGTTGGAACAAAGTAAAATTATTTTACATGACCTTTCGTGCATCTTATTCGGTTTCGATCGATTGAGTTATTTACTGAGCCATTAGCGGAATCGCCTCATCTTAACCTTTAGCTTACGGGGCCCTTTTTTTCGATTCCCTCATTAGAACGGGAAATTCCATACCCTATTTGCAAGGACAGTCATTAAGAGGGGTTATATATATATATATATATATATATATATATATATATATATATATATATATATATATATATGTATATATATCTATATGTATATATATATATATATATATATATATATATATATATGTATATATATATATATGTATATATATATATATATATATATATATATATATATATATATATACATATATATATATATATATATATATATATATATATGTATATATATATATGTATATATATATATATATACATATATATATATATATATATATATGTATATATATATATATATATATATGTGTATATATATATATATATATATATATATATATATATATATATATATATATATATATATATTTATAAGTATATATATATATATATATATATATATATATTCATTCTTCAGCCCGTATTCTAGGGATACATGCTATCCCACCCCGTAAGGAAAAGGTTAATGGACGGAGGTGATTTTCGGTTATCCTTCACAGCTATAGAGCCTTTTATAAAAAAAAAATTATTTCTGGTCCTCAAGAACAAGTTCACATTGATCAAGAAATACTTGAAGTATAAATTTTTATGAAATAGGTATTTTTTATAAATTATAAAAAAAATAATAAACAGTATTCTCGTTACAAACAAAACGCTTTAATGGAAGGAAACGCCACAGGAAGGAAACAAGATCGGAAGGGCGCTACAGTGGGAAAAAGGTTGAGAAACTCTGGTCTAGATAACCTTTTCATCTACAATACTTGAAAAAAGGAAAAGGAAACACCGTACTATTATATAAACAAAGAATAAAAAAGTTTCAACATAAAACGCTGATGGAGTCTTAGATCCCTAAAATCATAGACATTGCATCTTTAAAAAAACTAGTTGGTACCCGACAAAACAGGACGGCTGGATAGTAAATAAATGCACTAATACTCAAATTATACTCAACACATCATTGCCAAATGTTGAAAATCGTAATATTGAGAATGGAGAAATACAATTTCAAAAAATTACTATTGAACCCAATAAAAAGAAATATGGTTACTCAACAGCACGATATAAACAATTTCCGTCTGATTCAATTCTATATCTCACAAAGATATTTAAAAATAAAAATGGCAGAGAGTGAGAGCAAGCGAGATATCTCAGATTAAACAAATTAACGTGATTATGCGGCTTCGTGCTTAGGAAGTATCTAAAGGCAGATAAAAAAGTGTCAATGAGTATGCGCAGAAAGCAATTTTTTTAATTAAAAATTATTGCTAATTAATATAAATTTAGGTTACAAAAACCAAATTTGGCACATATATAGATTAAAATTTTGCTTTTAACACGAAAATGAAGTAATGCAGTTGTTTTCTCTCACGGACTGCACAAAGAATAGGCTTAGCAACTTTAATATAAAGAACTGAAATATCTTGCTATTAACAGCTGAAGGTAAACAAACGTATGTTAGTGAGCAGACACGGGGACGGGCTAATCTTGCGAACAGAGCATAGCAGGATATCGCGACTGGTACCGATGGACGCGGACGGACGAGACGCGTGCACTGATACCATCCTAAACTTTCAAAACTTTAAACTTTTTTAATTATTAAACTAAAACCGCCGAACTCAAAAGAAGTGGACAACAGAAACAGCTGACATTCCGGGTGGGTCAGCTCCTTTCCGTTTCGCAAATTTCCACTATTTTCATGCATGCAAAATTCAACTTTTCCGTCCACCAACCGACAAATTTTTTATTTCCATGTGTTCTACAACTCTTCATCTTTAAGGATATACACATTTATATAAGGTTAAAAATGTTTTTCATTGCAAACGCAACTTTTTCCCCAAAGCAGTTTTTCGAATTTCCCGAAATCGACAATTTTGATGGACAAATATTTCGGTTTTCTGCTCCTATTAATGTCAATTTGACGATTTATCTGCATTTGCTAGATGTTCAGCTTCCAAAATATACCAAATACATTTAATAAAAAAAATGTTATCATTTTAAAAAAGCGTACTTACAGAACTCACTTTTGAAATTCCCGCGCTGATCGCCATAGTATCTTAATGTAACTGAGGTCGTAAGTCATAGTATCTTAATGCCGAGTTCGTAATTTTTCGACTTATTATTTTACTCACTAATAATTCCAGTTCGGGAAATTTGTTTCTAGTTAATGAGAAACTGATGAGAATTCTTCGCCACCAATTCCGAATTCATCAGAACTGTCTTTCTATTTTTTTAAGAACTTCCCCCCCCCCCATGAGATTTAATATTTACATTAGTCCATGTTGCCAAAAGGAAAAATTATTCGTTGAAAACGAGTCTGAGAACGAGCCATTTAATAATTGAAATCCAGAAATAATTTTAAAGTACCAGAAGTAATTTTTGTTTAGGAAATGAGAAGTTAAAACCTTCAGAATTTTTTTTCTAATTGAATGAACTTCTTTTTTGTTTAAAAAGCAAAAAATTTGAAAGAATTATTTCAAAAACCAAAAACCAAAATTTGAAATCTTTAAGAAATAAAACTATTTAATTTTAAATCGAAAAAGCAACACATCGGGTTTCCACTCAGCTAGTTTATTTTAAAACCTGAAAATGAATATTCCAGTTACTCTTCGAGATGTTATTACGAATGCTTTGCGTATTTTAGTAAATTGTATTTTAAAGTAAGAAAAGAAAATTTGAGTCATTTTCTTTTTAAAATGTTTTTGAAGTTTTTATGCAAGATATATTAAATGCTAATGCAAATAACTTTTGGCATATATTTCTATAAGTATATTATAATGTTGTTTTATATATTTTGAAAACTTAAATTATAACATCTGTTACATATTTTGAGG
Organism: Dolomedes plantarius; assembly: GCA_907164885.2. NCBI lineage: Eukaryota > Metazoa > Arthropoda > Arachnida > Araneae > Dolomedidae > Dolomedes > Dolomedes plantarius. The sequence goes on from OU015503.1 coordinate 72,967,816, forward strand.
CTCTTTCAAAGGTAAGTATATATTCAAAAGATAAAATATGAATTTAAACGTAGTAAAAATCATTTCTTAAAACAGATTTAAATATTAAATATCTTTGGTTTAATTACATCTCAAAGTATTTTTTTCTATTGATAAGCAAATTTCCTATATTATAATGCAAAATTTATTTTATAATACAGCGTTCTAATTAATATTACATAAATTAAATGCCAAAGAGCTCAGTTATATATATATAGATATATATAAATTATTTTTAATTTAAATTGCTTATTATTATTATCTCGAATTTTCCTTCCTTTATTAAAGTATAAAATTTATCTTACAGTTTCAGAGAAAACTTTACAGTTTTAAAAGGTCTGTAAAAGTGTAAAACATTCTTTATTTCCTACATTTATAGGTCACATGCCTTGCGGACGAAACAATTAAAATCTATTTTAGTGTTTTAGATAGAAATATACTTTGGGATCAGATTTTTGTTCACATTACTCATAAAAATCAGATGTGAAATATTTTAAACGCTTAGCGAGATAGAATCATCAGTCTTTATTTTACTGAAATTCTGTTTTATGAAACTCATTTCCGGGGATAAAGGTTCGCATTCTTATAGTAAAAGACTTTAGATGTAGCCTTAGGTAGTTTAAGAAGCAAATGAAATTTCGAGGTTTGGGATCCTAAGAACACAATGTTTCGTTTTTGTCAATTATTTTCGGTAATTGATTGAGCGCGATAGTTTACAGCACATTTCTAAAATTTCTTCTATATAGATTTGGTTTCAGTTGGAGATCTATAATTTTTATTTATTGACTAATTATTGCTTTCTCGAAAGTTGCTATCCCCGAATGCAGTTAGATTCTTTTAACCTTCAAACGGTACAGGGGTTTGAGACGAAATAAATGGTACGGTTGGGTCGGATCCGACCCGATCTCATTTTTGATGAGGTTTTTGGTAGAAATAAGTACACAATAAGCATTTTTGTTGTATAATAACATTTATTGATAATAAAAATATTTGTTTATTATGCAATGTAATTGTTGCATAATAACATTTATTTATCTATACTTATATATAAAGAGAGAGCGATTTTGTACGTGGAGGGTAATCTCCAGAACCACTGCACCTATTTGATAAATTCTTTCACTGTTTGAAAGGTACATTATTCCAGATGGACATAAGCTATATATTACGTATATATGATCAGTAGAAATAAAGTTAGAGGCTTAATCCTAACAATCTCCATTGTTACTGCTACTGCACTCTACCGCTTTTTGTGCCGAAAATTTCAATGATCCTTAACGTGGTGCTATCGCGGTGGGCTTCTATTCTGACGGTAGCGGTTCGAACCTAGCCGTTCTCCGGCACACCATTTTCTTTTAAAAAATTAACTTTAATTATAAACTAACGTAATATTAATTTAAGGTATTATTTAGGTTATTATTAAATTTTTAAAAAATTACAATTTATTGACTATCAACTGGAAATTTATTGGTATAATATTTTGTTGAACCCGGACAAAGTCGGGACGGGCCGCTAGTTATTTAATATTTGACATGAAATAAAATCGTTTTTGTAGAAAAAATGACCAATGACCCCTTTGGCATTTACATAGAATGTTGTATATTAGGTCAAAAATGTAATTTAGTCTACCTAGTTTTAGAAATTAGTGAAACCAACTTCCCGAGCAGAAGAATGTAAAAAATAATATATACTGACATTTTTGGCCTTCAAAATCGAAATAAAAAATTAAAAAATCTAAAATTAAAAAATTTTTAAAATGACCAGTGATCATGAATAGTGTTTTTCAACAAAGACACTCGTATTTACTTCTTCCTATATGTAGTAAGGTAGTCTAGTAGGTCTATCTGGTAGGGTTCCTTGTCAACTAGATCTCTTGCAATGGGAGGGGAGAGTACGTGAGGGGGAAGACACACCCTTGGGTCGGATCCGATCCGCACCGTACCGTTACAGGGTTAATTGCCGCCTCTAGGATCGTCATCTATGATTAACGTCAAATGTGAGGTCTAAATGTGAATCTAGCCTAAGAATGCCAAGTGATGTGAAAAATGAAATTCCCGTATAGGAAAGGCAACTAAATACAATTTTAAAAATTCTACCCTAAAATACAATACTGTTTTTGTGGTTGTTCCTAATGCACAATGACAGGAAGTTCGAGACAAGATCCATATAGCCTACGGGCTGAGCAGTGCAACTCCAGTTTATAATAGAACCACAAGGGTCGGAGTCCGACTTGGCTAGGTTCCACCACAAGTTTGACCGAGCAACCCCAGTGTTGACATCTGGGGGGATCGTACCTTCCCCACCCACTGACCTCATAGATGGGCTTTCCAGTCTACTGATTTAACGTGCCCATACCCGGCCGAGACACGGAGGTATTTAACGGCGTTCGTCAGGATTCGAACAAAGCACCCCAAGTTGTAAGCCCAACTTGCTATGGATATGCTACGTCGAGACCTATACAATACTTATCTTGATAGCCACCCAGAAAGTTGGGATACGTCTAAAGACAGGGAATTCCTATAAGAATAAAAGCATAATTCTATTGATGGATCTTATTTTATTACAGATTGGCCCAAAGGCATTGTCAGGAGATACCATAAGAAAGAATGGAGTAGAAAACAGAATCACGGACTTTGAAGAAAGGATGGAAACGGTGGAAAAAATCGCGGCGCAAATGAAGAATCACTTGAAGAGAGATCAAAAAACGAGTGAGATGATTGAGGTATGAGGCGCATGCACTTTAGCCATTTCTGACAACTGGTTTTTTGTACATTATTCCCCATTTTCAGATATTTGGTGAGTATTCATAGAAGAAAAAAAACACTAATCAATTGCAAAATAAAAGGAGGAATATTTAGACCCCTCTAGGGAAAAAAGAATGAAAGACCTATTTGATATGATAACTAATTACATGGCACTGATTATTTTTTAGAACATATATATGTTTCTTTATAACAATATATAAATATAGATCGCGTTTTATACATACTTTTACGGGTAAACTCTTTTTATATTTAATCTTATGAGATAAAAAGATAACCAGCAGAACTTATTATCTACCTTATATTTACAAAATAATGAGCTCAAATTTATAAGGTTTTGTTTAATGTGTTTTCCATTACTTTTGTATTAGAAAAGACATACGATTCAGAAGTAACATATAACATTGTATCTCGTGCTAATCTTTCATCATTTCTGTCGTATGCACAAAAAGTGAATGGACAATGAAGTTGGGCGACCCCCTCCCCCAGTGCGCCCCTTGTTGATATTCTTACTTACACACACACACACACACATACACACACATATATATATATATATATATATATATATATATATATATATATATATATGTGTGTGTGTGTGTGTGTGTGTGTGTGTGTATGCATATATATATATATATATATATATATATATATATATATATATATATATATATATATATATATATATATATATATATATATATATATATATATATATATATATATATATATATATATATATACATATATTCGGATAACATGTCTTGCAGAAACGTTTGTGGATAGTTCGTGTTTCATATAAGAATTCACGGGAAAATCCTCGTTTGTAGAAATATTTTGGTCAAAATATATTTTGTAAAAGTATTTACGGTTAAAAAATGAAGAATTGATGGGTAGTAATTCACAGAGACATGACCAGTTGTGGGAAGACGAAGGATACGTAATCATTTCAGGTACTAGGAGACACACTCGGGGAGCCAAGTAAGCATAGAGAGACCACAAATATTATCCAATGAAGTTTATTCATTTATAGCATCATGAAGGCATATTAGCAATAGTGGCCACCGGACTTAGCTGGAGAGAGGAAAGCGAAAGACGCACGATTGCATAGGATAAAATTTTGATAGCAGCTGCTAAGTTATAAGCTAGATGAAGAAGAGAGAAGAGTCTTCTGTTCAGTCATATATGAAATAGACATTTCACTGTTTCACCGCCAGGGATAGAATTTTTCGATTGGTTAGATTTAATTACGTGGTCAATTCCAGCTTTCATGCGATTTAAATTTATGGTGATATGTGGCATAGTCCAGATTGGGACCTCTCTATGTGTATATATATATGTGTGTGTGTGTGTGCAGACAGACAGACAGACAGAGAGAGAGAGAGAGAGAGATGAAGCCTTTAAAAAGAGTTGATTGTCGTATTGAGGACATCAACTGAGCCACTGAGTTTCAGCTCAACAGGTAAATAATATTGTAATATTTGCTTTATTTGTAATTGCAACATTTACGCACTTATTTTCGTTTCAGAGTATCTCCATGACTGTATCAACAGTTGAAACCCAAAATCGAGAATTAAAGGACAAAATATCTGACATTGAAGCAGCGTTGCATGCTGCGACGAACCGAGCTGAAAAGTTACATCAGGCACTAAACAAAGAAAAAGAAGCCAGGAAACGGTTTGAAGTAAGAATACGAAACATTTTTTTCTTCCCGTTATCATTCATTATTATTATCCATTTGTGTCCGTAATAAAGCATATTTGAGAAGTTACCTCAGTGAGGAAAATCCCCTTTTATGAAGCAAAGTTACTTTTTGCAACAGAAGTAAGAATTCGAAGTATGAATTCGAAGCATTGCTTCCTTATCAGGAATTAGCCATTATTATTGTCCTTCCGTGTTAAATTGAAGCATATTTAAGAAGTTACCTCACTGAGGAAAATCCCCTTTTATGAAGCAAAGTTACTTTTTACAACAGAAGTGAGAATTCGAAGTATTGCTTCCTTATCAGAAATCAGCCATTATTATTTTGCATCCGTGTACGTAACAAATTGCATTTGAGAAGTTTCCTCAGAGAGGAAAATCGGCTTTTGTGGAGCAAAGTTACTTTTTGCAAGAATTGGAAGTAAAAAATCTAAGAACTGAGTAAAAATCACTGTTCCTTCAGCGCTTCATCTGATGTTCGTAACGTAATTCACGTGTTCGTTACGTACTTCTGATGTCCGTAACGTAATTCACGTGTTCGTTACGTACTTCTGATGTCCGTAACGTAATTCACGTGTTCGTTACGTACTTCATCCGTGTACGTAACAAAGTGTATTTGAGAAGTTTCCTCAGCGAGGAAAATCGCTTTTGTGGAGCAAAGTTACTTTTTACAAGAATTGGAAGTAAAAAATCTAAGAACTGAGTAAAAATCACTGTTCCTTCAGCGCTTCATCTGATGTTCGTAACGTAATTCACGTGTTCGTTACGTACTTCTGATGTCCGTAACGTAATTCACGTGTTCGTTACGTACTTCATCCGTGTACGTAACAAAGTGTATTTGAGAAGTTTCCTCAGCGAGGAAAATCGCTTTTGTGGAGCAAAGTTACTTTTTACAAGAATTGGAAGTAAAAATCTAAGAACTGAGTAAAAATCACTGTTCCTTCAGCGCTTCATCTGATGTTCGTAACGTAATTCACGTGTTCGTTACGTACTTCTGATGTCCGTAACGTAATTCACGTGTTCGTTACGTACTTCTGATGTCCGTAACGTAATTCACGTGTTCGTTACGTACTTCATCCGTGTACGTAACAAAGTGTATTTGAGAAGTTTCCTCAGCGAGGAAAATCGCTTTTGTGGAGCAAAGTTACTTTTTACAAGAATTGGAAGTAAAAAATCTAAGAACTGAGTAAAAATCACTGTTCCTTCAGCGCTTCATCTGATGTTCGTAACGTAATTCACGTGTTCGTTACGTACTTCTGATGTCCGTAACGTAATTCACGTGTTCGTTACGTACTTCATCCGTGTACGTAACAAAGTGTATTTGAGAAGTTTCCTCAGCGAGGAAAATCGCTTTTGTGGAGCAAAGTTACTTTTTACAAGAATTGGAAGTAAAAAAATCTAAGAACTGAGTAAAAATCACTGTTCCTTCAGCGCTTCATCTGATGTTCGTAACGTAATTCACGTGTTCGTTAAGTACTTCTGATGTCCGTAACGTAATTCACGTGTTCGTTACGTACTTCTGATGTCCGTAACGTAATTCACGTGTTCGTTACGTACTTCATCCGTGTACGTAACAAAGTGTATTTGAGAAGTTTCCTCAGCGAGGAAAATCGCTTTTGTGGAGCAAAGTTACTTTTTACAAGAATTGGAAGTAAAAAATCTAAGAACTGAGTAAAAATCACTGTTCCTTCAGCGCTTCATCTGATGTTCTTCATTCTGTAACATAAAAAAATATAGAAATAACCAAATTAACTTCAGCCTAACCGAATCATTGTCTGACCAATTTACTTTAGGTGGATTTTAAACAGCTTGAAAATTTCATGATACATTGTTTTCTATAACGGAGAATAATGCAGAATTTCTAAAATCTTCACTATAGATAATAGATAACGAAGTATTGAAGCTTATTGTGGCATGACATCATAATAAAGGTGTATTTTAAAATATTTTAAACAGTTTATTTAATCTATGTGTGAAACTAGTAAAATAAGAATCGAAATTAATCTTTCCTGTCAATTTTCAGCAGTAATTTGGCTGAGTTTAATTAAACGTGTTATTAAGGGCTTTTTTGGTTGATATGTAATTTTTCAAAAATACTTGTTCATTTTCAAGCATACGCGCCTCCAGTGTCCCCAGAAGCCTTGAACCTAAGTTTCTTCCTTGTAATCGAATCTTCAACAAGTCATAGCCGATAAGTACGCCGGAAAATAAATAATTCCAAATACGGAATTTCTCTAAATTTTTACTGGTGCCTGACAACAAAGAGTAGTCCTCCAGCCCACACCGGAAAGAACCAATTATCTGTCACAAATTGTGGTTGCAAAATTTAGAGTGCTTGAAGACGACAGAATGCATGGATAACGCCCCAATTTCAAATATAGCCACCTCTAGTCTATATATCTAATATATAAAAATGAATGTTTGTATCTCTGTAATTGTATAGAAATCCACAGTTTAGGAGCAACGATCGTGAAATTTTACATACAGGCGTCTTTAAAAACAGCCGAGGGTCTGAAGAACTTCAAAAATCGAAATTAATTACCGTTGATTTTTAATTAATAAAAAACCAAGAATTTTGAAACTAAATGTAAGCTGTTACACTTTGTGGAATCACCCCTCTGAATATGGCGTCCGCGTTAGGGTTAGCTGGCAAACAGCGAGCGAAAATATAAAAATAAATAAAATCAAAAAGTTTCAAGTTATATATTAAACCAGAATAATAAATGAAAATAATAATCTTTCAAGTCAGATTTTATACTCTAAAATAAATCGGATCCAACGGCATATTGACACTACCACACGCGATGGAAAATTCGAATCAACCACGCTAAGTGTCACGAGATCTTTTTTAATCGCTACTACAACCCCCCTCGCTTATGTCTTTGTGTCTATTGAAGAGTTGAAGACTAAGCTTCTATCCTGCTAACTTATTTCTGACTTAAAACTCCTCTCACTCCATAAATACATGTATATTCACCAACCCATAGCAACTTTCCAGTAAACTTAGTCAAATATTTCCCTCTTTACGCAACAAAGTAGCATGTCATTGTGGCGCATTCAGTAAAAGCGTTCATTTACCACGCTACACGCCGTCGGTTCAAATACGGATCGTTCACATTTTGCTAAACCTGTATTTTCAGCTTTTTTATAGAGGCTTTTTTATTTCAGCTTTTATTTTATTATTTTTTAAATTATTATTATTATTATTATTATTTATTTATTATTTTTTTAATTATTTTTATTTTATTTTATTATTTTTAAAAAGTATTATTTTTATTTTATTTTATTTTTCATATTATTAATGTGTATAACATTTCGTATACTTTTTTTTCTATGTTATTTATACTGTGTTTAGTTTTTTAATGGATTTTGGTAGGTTTATTATAAATTTATATATTTTATGTTTTACTTTTCAGGATTTTTTGTCCAATGATAAAGGCTAAATCTTTTCTATGTTATTTATACTGTATTTAGTTTTTAAATTGATTTTGGTTAACAAACATTCGACAATTTGACATTTTTACTTTTCAGCTTTACTTTTCAAAATTCTTTACTTTCCTAAAGACAATTTGACAATTTTTCCTTTTGTACTTTTAGTGGTTTATTATAAATGTATATATTTTATGCTTTACTTTTCAGGGTTTTTTTGCTCCAATGATGAAACGCTAAATCTAGCTGAATTCTGAAGAAATTATTGTAAATTTATGGTTTTTTATGTTGGGTTTTCTTTTTATTCATGCGTATAACATTTGACATGCTTTTTATTCTATGTTATTTAAACTGTACTTAGTTTTTAAATTGATTTTGGTTAACAAACATTCTTAAAATCCCAGGCAACGCCGGATAAATTATCACCTGTGTAGGTTGATAATTTATAAATTTTAAAACTGTTACCACATGTATATTTACAGATCCACAAGAACTTTCCAATATTTTTAATTAATAAATAACCAACAACTTTTTCTCGATTCACAGGTGTTCAGTAGATGGCGCCACTATTTTAAACTTTTAGTATTCTAACCATAAGACAAAAAAATATATTTTTTTAAAAATCGTAAGGGATATTTTTATAGACAAAATAATGTAGAAGAAAATATTGAAATTAAATCTAATAGGACATACTAAAGAATATAGTACAGTTTGAGGAACATATCTTTTACTGTATTTTAATATTTTTTGGATAATGTCCAATCGTTTGCCGCATTAGCAAGAAAAAAAAATATTGTCTATTTCGTTGTTACGTGACGATAAATTTATTTAAAGTACCAGATAAAGTTCACATGATCAGCGTTTAATAAATTAAATTGTAAAGATTAATCTTTAAAAATTCACCAAAAATTAGAAAATGGAGGTAAAGATTCGAAAAGAATTTCATTTTAAAGGAATTTTTATGATCTTTTTCGTGATATAAATTTTACAACCGTCAAATTATTATTTTAAATGCAAACTTGAAAAAAGTTACAAAAACAGATTAAAAATTTAATTTTAAAAAATCTAAGAAATTTTTTTCAAAAATCTTTATTAGTGCACCCCTACATTATAAGAAGAATCGCCATGCAAAATTTCAGTCCTTTAGGTTCAGCGGTTTGGTCAGTACTTTGTATGTCAGTCAGTCAATCAGTCAGTTACGGAACTGTTTTATATATATAGATTTTTATTACTATTTTTATATCGTAACGTTTACATCATGCGCACACATTATTTTCCTATGCTTATTTTTATTATCTTTATAATAAGCGTAATTTTTATGATTTTAAACAACAATCGTTTTTAACTGGCATTCAATTGGCTGTTAAAACTTTATATTTACACCCTATTTAAAAGAAGTAGGGTGTAAATTGTAGGGTGGAAAGTTGGTAAAATCAAAATTTTGTGCAATGTATTTAATTTCTCGATTAAAAGTAGTTTTTCTCTAAAAATTAATTTATTTCGCTTGAAAAGCTAAATATTTTATGCACGCGGTTTATATTATTATTACTATCTTTATATCGTAACGTTAACTTCATGCGCGAGCATTATTTTTTTATGCTTTTTTTATTATTATCTTTATAATAGCTTTATTTTCATATGGTTTTAAAGAACTATCGTTTTTATTCATATTATGTTGGTTTTTTATTAATTAAAAATTAAGGGTAATTAATTTCGATTCCGGAAGTTCTTATCTTTAATTTCATATGCTTTTTCATTTACGAATTATTCAAATGTTGGTTAAAAAACTTTTGCGTAATTTATATATTTGTGTGTGTTTAATTATTGAAATTAATAAATTTCAATACGTCCAAACAACGTCAAAATACGTACGTCCAAACAACGTCCATTCAACGTCAATACGTCCAAACAACGTCCAAACAACGCCAAACAACGAATTGTTTGGACATATGTCCAAACAATTCAAACAACGTCCTCAAACTCTCTCGATCGAAACTTTTCTCTTCTCCGGGACAACTCAATCGGAACTCCAATGTAAAGGCGCAATTCTCTCCACACTTTATCCCTATTATTTATTTGTGAAGGCAGCGACCAGATTTTCATCATCGTCAAAACAACCACTCTTGTACAGGATCATGAGGCTATCATACCGGGACGCATCAACCGGATTTCCACTCCGCTAAACGACATATTTCTTCGGGAAACTCCCGGGAAAGCTCAACTGTTCCTCGACAGTTAAAATAACAACCTCTTCATCACCTGCAATGCTAAAGCACCGGGAAGAGGCAACCCCAGGCCCGCACGCAAAAGTGAATCGTCGAAAAAACTCTAATTCTTTTATTTATTTTATTTTTTCACATTGTTGTCCAAGCTTTCTAATAACTCCTACATCCATCCAGGAAAGCTTTTAAAACTCCACCACTTAACTTCAATTTTCATTTCTTTGATTGGATAACCTCTCAAAACGTGCACGCCCTTCATTGCGTCATTTCCAGACCACCCAAAGTCCACTCCACGTGTTCTGCGGTTGACCCCACACTCTGACTATCATAAATTTGTTCACAATAGGGTATTCTATTTTAACGTCATCCGTGGCTCCAGCCCCACTAATCTTGTCTGTGATCTGAAACCACAGACCCCTAATCCCGCTTAGCCGCTTTTAAATTAGCTAAGTCATAAAGACGACGGTTCTGTTCTATAAGTCGGCTTCCTATCCTTCTCACAAAATGTAATGGAAACAGCCTTCGATCACTTTAGCTTCTCTTAAAAATTAAATTCATTTTTCTTTCAAATCGAAGGCGCTTCATTACACTTTTCATCATGTTTTTATTCTTTTCAATGGCAGTCAGATTCTTAAATATAGAGCATTACTGTTCAGGTTTTTTTGTTCTTTTTCATGTGTTGCATTACTGAAAAAAATCAGAGGTTTGGTATTATTAAAATAACTATTGTTAAATATTTTCCCCTTTTCCCACTTGTAATATTTGAAGTCACTTCACTATTGTTTCTACGATGTATCTGACACATGTGAAATGGGTTTTGTTTTCAGAATATATACCGCGGACAACAATTAAATTTCAAAAAACAAAAGAAAGCTCAGACGGATCAAATTAGTGAAATTGAGAGAAAGTTAAGCGCTGTAGAGGATGCAGCAGAGACTCTCGAATCCGATCTAAAAAAAGAAAAAGAATCCAGCTACAAGTTCAAGGTAATAACTCAAGACATTTTATCTCTTTGGTTTTAAATTCTCCTCTTATTGGCTTCATTCATCAAAATGAAGACCAATCATATAGCTTTATGATTATTAATACGCTTATTGATTACGGTTTATGATTATTTAATCATATGGCATTAGTGAATGGGTGGAAGAACATCAAGAACAGTTCTAGAACTTCCCCTTTATCTGGATTCCGTAAGTCTCATTGCAATCAATTATCTATGTTATGCTATTGGAATGGCACTATAATCTGCAGCCAACTTCCATTCGTAGAGCAAGAAGTAAAAACAATTAATGGGATGTTTTGGTATTAGATACAATGGGGTAATTTCAGAGGTCTGTTTCAATCCATTGAAGTTTAGTGGTCAGTTATTTTGACTACACACGATAGAACAAGAGTATGTAAGACAGCAAATTATTATGCTATGCACATTAATGTATTTAACTGAAAATGGACTATTTGCAGATAACGTAGCAGGTTACATGACGCATTTAAAACCACCTGAATACTCGCTTTAAACAATGCACTCATTTAACAACATTAAACGAATCATTTACAGCCCTACAAAGTTAATAGAAGGTGTATAGATTTACGATAAGCTAAAATCATGAAGATATTATGAAGGCCCTTGATTTTTTACGAATTGTAGTGATATAACACTACGATATTTCTAGTTAACGATAGGAGTCATTGAATTTGTTTATATTTACTCAGAAGTTGCCACCTGCTTCAAGGGAAAATTGCCCGTTCAAAGCAATAGATTCCTGCAAGCTTTTATTATGATTCAATTCATATTAATATAATTTAATTTCAGAAAGATGTGGTAGAAATACAAAACAGATTTCGAATTTCTGGTGAAGAAAGTCACTCCGCAATGCTTAATGAACTGGAAAATAAAGTCAGCAGCATTGAAACAAAGTTGGATACGGTGGACCTTCTAGCATCAAATATGAACAACGCAATCCTCAAAGAAGAAGTTATGAGACAAAAGATACTGGTATGACTTTGGACGTTTTGGTTTTGTTTTTTATCTTGTTTATATGGGTCATTTCGTCTCTGAAATGGGAGCACAGAATTATAAAATCAGAAAATAACAAAAACTATCAAATTCTTGCCAATATGGGATGCAAGATAGCTCTATGACATCGGTGTTTGATATCACAATCATATTCTTCACCATCATATTTTAAGTTGTTTTAGTAAAAATAACCATTTTTTTATTATGGTTATACAGTCAAACCTCGCTAACTCGAACCTCGATTTCGCGAATTTTTCGATATCTCGAAGAAATAAAAATATCCTTCAAATTTCCTATGCACTCAATGTTAAAAAAAACTTGATTTGGCGAATTTTTTTTGGCTCATCCCTCGATAACTTGAATTTTTTCCATGAATGGAGGAAAAAAAATTTCTAAAAACAAAAAAATAATATCCAAAAAATAGAAATTTCTAAAAAATAGAAAAGCTATTCAAACATTACAGTGGTAAAACCCTGCATACACATTAAAAAGAAGGGATATAAAGACGGAAGATAACACAGTGAAATGACAACTTCTCTTGTCCTCCAAGATGGGATTTGAAATTCTTGTTTAGTGTTTTCTTATCTCGTTTCAGTTAGGTGCCATGCATATGCAGTGACCATCGATCCTTTCTTTTATTTTTTCTCCTTTTATTCTCCAAGGTTACTTTCTAGAGGGGTTGGGGTGGTTTTAACAAAACAAGAAATTAAGGCATGGACAAAAATCAAGAGGTGGGTGGCTTCCAAGTAGATTGTAGAATTTCTTATCATTGCAACAAGGAGTGAAAGAAAAAAAATACAGGTGTGAATGCATGCCTGTGCTGTCTTACATTCAAGCTAGAGCCTCAATGCTCATGCACCTCGATAACATGGAATTTAATGACTTTGTCATCGTAGATGATACGGTAATAGTGTGTGGTCAGTGGGAGGACAATGACATCATCCTTCAGACGAAAGTTTCTTGTGTATTATCAGAAGAAGAGGAGGACGAAATCCGCCATTTGCCTCCTAATTTGACAAACAAAGAAGGACTATTTGCAGTAGACGCATTGAGAAGATATGTTGAAAGTCAACCAAATAGGTAAGAGGACGCATTTAAAGCCATTGTCCACTTAGTGTAATAGATAAAATTTCAGACTCTTTTCTGAAACAAACAACAATTGAATCTTTTTTCAAAGAATTTTGTGAATAGTGTTTATTAAAATAAAAATATGGATTACTTTTTAAAAAGGTATGTAAAAAAGCTTTTATTTTCACTATTACTATTGATAACATGCGATTTTCGATAATTCGAATTTTTTTGTCTCTCCCTTCAAATTCGAGATATCGAGGTTTGACTGTATATATATATATATACACACATTCATGATGATGACGAATGTTTTAGTAAAAATAATAATTTTTTTATTATGGTTATAAATATATATATATATATATATATATGACAGGCGTGTGGTTTGCCTGTTCTCACATTAAATTTGCAGTCATCATCTTAATACTGGTGGCGAGTGGTAAGTAGTCTAAATCCAATAAACAAACATAGTTCCAACGAAATCAAGTCTAATTTATTTCTCCTTCCAGCAACCACTGATCCAAGTAGCGCATATTTGAGCGCTCGCCATTTTCAAATTGTGGACCCAGCTGACACACGTCGACCAGCAACTATTAAATCCCGCGTTCTGACAAAAATTCGCGGGCATCTCCGCGCGTCAACTCTCCCTGCACATGCGCAGAGCCCAAACCAGACATCTTTCAAGGAGAATTATATAATGTTTCCTCCTCTACCGCAGAACCCACAGGCGCGCCAAGATTACATAATGAAAAGGGGAATTTCCCTTTCCCAATTCGCGTCTTGAAATACGAACAATTAGAGGCGAATTACGCCACGAATATAATTTAATTCCCAAGCCCCCTTTAAATTTAAGGTAATCATTCTTTTCCCACTTAAATTCTGACATATATATATATATATATATATGTTGCAAATACATTAACCCTTTGCGACGCAGTGGTTTCAGTCTGAAACCACATGTTGAACATTTTTTTAAATGGTCTTACTTTTGTCTATTTTCAACAATTATTGCGTAAAATAAATCTTCTAACTCTAAAGAATACCAATTGATGGCAGATAATGATTGAAGAATGCAGATGATGATTGAAGAATACCAATTGATGGTTTCAGAGCGAAACCGGCGCGCAATAAGGGGGGTCACTTTTCCTCTATTCCTTCAACGTTACTTGAGACAGCCACGTCTGCCTGCTTGCTACAGGGAGAGTCCTTTCACGATAACTCAGCTGTGTTGGGGAAAGCAGTTTAGGGGAGAATGTTTATGTTAAAGGGAGAGTTTGGATGATTAGAATCACGTGCATTCACACTGTAGCGTCACGACAAGTAGGTAAGGCGATTCTCTCTGAGGCGTTGCTAAAAATTACTACCATGGGATCCATAACAAAGAAAGACAGAGTTCTAATTCACAAACGAAGGCCAAATTTTTAAAGCAAAAACTCAACAATTTATTAACAAAAAAAAATTAACATTTAAACAGTGCAACATATTCAATTAAAATCCCGTACAGATTCACAACGTACGGAGCCTAAAACACACATCCGCACAGGCCGCGTTCTCTAGCGTCTCTCTTCAATGTCTGGATTTTCAGACGGGGTGGAGGGGCCGGCAGATTAACGGCTTTCAGCTCTTCTTAGACGCCGAACTTTGTTACATTGCAGAAACGTTAAGATGACAGCTTTAATGGCTGCATCTGTGGGAAAAAACGTTTTTTAATCCCCCCACGTGTTCCGAACTGGTGGAACCGAGCAACACATTCCTTGAAAAATACGCAGCTGTGTTTCAAGCTCTTGTAGGGTCTCGGGAAAAAATAAGACCATATTTCCAGTACGCTACAACACTCGTGGAATATCAATGGATTCCAATGCTAAAAACTGCAATCCTTTTCCATTTGTTCTGATTCAGACTGCGCCGATTTTTTCCAGTGGATTTTGTTTTGGTCGAGCTTATATTTTGTATATAATTTTGTCAAATCTTTATGCGTATGAGTAGTGCTGTTTTTATATATTGTAGATGTAAATTTGCGTTATAGTTTTTCGATAGAGAATTAAAATGCCACGTAAAATACTTAGCACAATTGAGGCTTAGCTCTATTTGATGAACTTCCATCGGATCCAGAGTCTGAAATATCAGGTTACTCCCGAAATTCAAGTCCCGGCAAGTTACTCCAGAAAAAAAAATTCCAAGGTCTCCAATTATGATTAAAAACACAAACTTTGTGTGCCCAAGGAAAAAAGACTAAAAAATGTGGCACACATTCCAGTAAAAGGAAAATCAAGACGATGTGCATATTGTAGCACTACTACAAAACCACGCCGTTCAAGATGGATGTGTGAAACATGTAATGTAGGACTATGCATGTTTTCCAAAAAGATGTATCATGTTTTAAAAAATTCCATTCAAAGTAAATGGCATATAAATTTTGTAAATATTTAACAAAATAAACCGAAATTATAGTATTCAATCAAGAATTAATAGAAAATGTATTCCCATATTTTGATGCAAATGTTACAGCCCTGTTTTTCTATTTTAACCTGCATTTTTTAAAAATGCTACATAGAAATAATCTGGAATAATTTAACAAGATGGTGCTTCTTGTTTACAATTTCTCGCAAGAAAATTTTGAAGTACGGGTAAGTTTTTTTCTCCTTCTGACACAATACGCAGCGACCGTAGACGATCACTGGTTTCGCTCTGAAACCGGCTCCCCCCCAGGTACTGAAAAGGGCTAAGTTTTTTTTAAGCACATTGGTGTTTTTTGCTTCTTGTAGGAAATAAAGCCAAACTCGAAATCATGGTTGCTTATAAGCCAATAACAAAAACCCGCGGGTTGTCAAAGCTCTGTCTGGTATTCATGTTCATATAAATGGAAATATAGCACAGTGAATTTCTAATAGGAGTCTTAGATATAAGCCAACGTACCCTCGAAAATGTATAATGAGCATGTTTAGCGTCAGATTTAATTTGAAATTCAGAACTATGCCGGTTAATTAAGAATCTAAATTCACATGTATTAGAGTTGAAAATTAACACGAAATTTCAGAATCAATATCTATTTTAAAACAGAAATCGAAACGTTAAACAATTACAGAATACGTCTTTGTCATAACTGTTCAACTGTATGTGAACTTCCTCAGGATATCCTGAGAAATGCTCTCAAGCCATCCACGTTCGGAAATTCTAAGGGTATACTTTTCTTCCTCTATAAGCAGGAAGCGACAACACTTCCCTTGAGCATCATCAGGAGGTACGTCGAACTTATTTCCTTCAAGGGAGATTTTTGGATAACCAAGATTAGATGGAACAGTTCGGGATTTAAGACATAGTCTAATATTTTTCCGGTAGAGACAATTCTTATCATAATGTTATCCACATCGTAACGTTATCACGCTTCAGTAGAGCTTTTACATCTCATGGCCGACTCCATTTTGTTTTTCAATCTCACCAAAACTCGCACCATGCAGTATTATGGTCGCATTTTTAAAGCCAGTTAGCAAAAAAAAATCGTGTTAATCAACACTGAACCGATCCTATTCGAATATGAGGATGTAAAGAGTTATATAAATTTGAATTTATCTCTACCCATGAGCTTTGAAAACTCGATGAAACATATTAGTTTCTACAAAAAACAGGTCATTTAAAAAAAGCCTCTATGAGAAAAGAACGCTTCTATATGCATCAGATCAAAAGGATGACTTCATTTGGCGACAATTGACAACAAAATGCGTGATCCATCAACAAAAGGACCTGATATCGAAGTGCCTTAACTTTGAGATGTTTAATATATTATCAAATCTTTCGTATTTCCCTTTATTTGCATGACTATAATTTACTGATGAGAAGTTGAATTCAAAAAATTAAAAGGCTGTTTATCAAATGACCGCATTTATTTTTTACCACGTTTTTATTAACTCGCTTTCTTGTTTGTGTGTTTGTCCAGTTTCTTGTTTGTGTGTTTCTCCAGTACAAATCTTGCAATCGATTTTTAACTAACTTCCTGACTAGCTAGACATTTGAAACTTTTAGAATAGCTCAGAATACGATGACAATGCATTTTTTTAATACTTTTAGCCATATTTAAGCAACTTTGAATTCGTTGTCAGTTAATTTTGTTTTGTAGAAGGGTGCAGCCATGTATCGGGAGGGACGGGAACGAAAGGTTAAACGCAAGTTAACTTCCAATTCCAGAGATAAACGATTGATTACGCATTTAATACCTCTTTATTACGCATTTGATCATTTCTTTTCAAGTTGATGGGATAATTCAACACAAAAAATTTTTTGAAGTATTTATTAATTCATCGAAATGTCAAGTTTATAAGATTCAACAAAAAATTTAAAAACGTTGTATCTAAAAAGTTCTTTTTATCTTGAAATTATATGCTACTAGCGGACTTTGTCCAGGTTGAACAAAATATTATACCAATAAATTTCCAGTTGATAGCAAATAAATTGTAAATCTTTTTTTACCTTAAAAATAACCTTAATAATACCTTAAATTAATATTACGTTAGTTAATAATTAAAGTAAATTTTTTAAAAGAAAAAGGCGTGCCGGAGAACGGCTAGATTCGAACCGTTAACGTCAGAACAGAAGCCCACCGCGATAGCACCACGCTAAGGATCGTTGAAGACTTCGGCACAAAAAGCGGTAGAGGACAGTAGCGGTAACAATGGAGATTGTTAGGATTAAGCCCCTAACTTTATTTCTACTGATCAGATATACATAATATATAGCCTATGTCCATTTGGAATAATGTACCTTTCAAACAGTGAAAGAATTTTTCAAATAGGTGCAGTGATTCTGGAGATTACCTTCCACGTACAAAATCGCTATCTCTTTATATATAAGTATAGATATAGATTATGTACAATGCCATTTCTGAGGTATTTTAGCGTGTAACATTACAAGTAAGTTACATACACCCAGCTGTGATAGTTTCAGTATACAATGGACAAAAGAAAGTGCCATGATAACAGATTCTGCTTTCTTGAAGGGTCCGACGAATTTATATGTTGTTGTTTCTCAGGTCCCTGATGATAACGTCTATCTCAGACCCTAGTCCGTTGTACGTACATTTGAAGATAAGCCAGGAAATAGAAACAAACACAGAAGAATTTTTTATTAAAGACGACGACACTGGCGATGGACGGTGTATTGCAGCTCCACTTTCTAGGGCTCCTTTTGTAGCGGAAGACTGACGAGTTCACCAGATTGCAACCAAGTCTCATGCGGGAACCGAACCCGCGCACCCGGCGTGGAAGGCCGATGCCTTACACTCTTAGCTACTGCGCGACTGACTTTATAGGTCAAATGTGCTTGCCCAAGTCTCCTACCTCAGATGTACGGAACGAAATGCAAATTTTTTTGTCCCTATGATTAAGGCTGCTATGTACTAACCACATTGGAATCGCTCACCTCAATGTTAACTTATGGAGAAAATTTGTCCACGGATTGCTGACTTGGATTCAAAGACTTTTTTTTTTTTAAATTGTACTCCGTCATAGAGAAAGAAATTTTACATTTATGTACTTTTTTTCGTTTAAAAAAAAATGCAAATAATATTTTAAAATTTAAATTATTCGGGGTAAAATCTGGTATAGTGTGTTTTAAATGCTCATAAATTCCTTCGGTGGACGAAATTTATAAAATTAATCCTGTAGCGCTTTGCAGAAAATTTCAGGCTATCTTACAATACCAATTTTATTTGATTATCAGCATTTATGTACCTGTAAATAGTTGACAAAAATATATTTTAAATAAAAAATTTGTGGGCAGCACTTAACCCCCTATAGAGAGAGAGCCATTACAATCCCTCAAAACGTCAATCCTAAGGGAGGTGGAATTCTCGAACTGTCAACTCCTCCCACCACAAGAGTCTGCAAGAAGAGGAAAAGGGAAATACGATTTTTTTTCTTAGTACATAGCAACCTTAAGCAAAGCCAGGGATACGTTAGGAAATCTCCCAATACCAACATTCAAATTAAAAGACTCTTTCAAAATGATATCTGAAATAACTTTTACAGGCCATTTCTTTCCCTGAGTTAAGCACTTTTCGAATGAACTAATTTAATACCATTTTAAAATTAATCGGATAGTATGCTGGGATTCACTAATCTCTCCTTCTGTGTGGCAAAATATATTTTAACGTAATTTTGAGTAGTTACGTATTTATATAAAATAAAATGTGAAGAATTTAACCCGGACGGTATCAGCTGAGCGCACAGGGGGGGGGGGGGAGGAAGTTCCAAGGATCGGGTTGAGAAGTGCACCAATTGCGATGGGCTGTTCCAACACGGTGATTAACCATCTTCCTTCCTCCATAACCTTTTAAAAAGGGGAACTTTTCGGGGAAATTAGATCGAACTAGAGTTACTAAAAATCAATTGTTCTCTTTTACTCTTTACAGCAACCTTTTTATCGCCTCGGACCGGTCAACGTTTGATAATTTTACCGCGGCCTGCTGAGGGGGGGACGTTGATTGTTTATATTTTAGATTGTTTTGATTTTATAATTTTAATTTAATTGTACTTAAACATGCCTTCAAAATAAAATACAGTTACACCAAAAAATGAATATAAAGTGATTTAACATTTTAACTCGCTAGAACGCTTAATCAATGAGAACCTTGAGCTTGTGGCCATAAGCTGGCGGCCCGGTACCATTTGATCCCCAGACCGGTACTGGTCCGCGGCCCAGGGGTTAGGGATCACTGCTTTACAGTGTAGAAATGCTGATAATCAAATAAAAATGGCACTTTTGCCACGTTTGTACATTATCCCTTTTTTGAGGAACTACTTTAACCCGAAACTATTTTAACCGTGATAGCGGAAGTTTGCTGGGGCAAGTCGAAAAGTGAAGCACTTCCCCGAGCGAGAAGCCAAGAGTGGAGGGAGTGAGAAACATTCATACTATCTGTATTTTTGTTTTGCTTTATTTTAAATAGTAACTAGATGTATTACCAGGCTTCGCTCGGGATTCAGTTTCTGTTATTATTTTTTTTCAATGTTTTGCCTCATGTTATGATGTTCTAAAGTTTTCGCTAAAATTCTTTTGCGGTAGCAAATAGCATTAGTTTGTTGTCGGTGCTGTCGTTGTTCATCGCTTTCCTCTCCTTTCGATGTTGAAGCTCGAAGACGATCGTATGTTCGACGCGTTAAAAGTTTCTTCATCAGTCTCACTGCTTCGGATCACTACAATTCGAATTCTGTTGCCTTCGAGCTCTTGGGAATGTTTTTTCTTCAGATTCTTGTGTGCGTCTAACTGCATTTTGAATTCTGCTGGCTTCGCGCGCTTGGGAATGTTTTTCTTCAGATTCTTGTGTTCGTCTAACTGCATTTCGAATTCTGTTGACTTCGCGCTCTTCTGTTTTTTTTTTCATTACATTGCTCATTTCTCAACAATCTTTGACATTTTGCCCTTACTTCTGCAGGATTAAAAGTTGCTCTCCTCTTTTTGGGCATTTTAAAGCTTTAATTTATAGCTAGTCAATAACGTTTGAATGTATTTTTATTATAGAAAAAGAATCAATAATGTTTGAATGGATTGAGATCACATTCAGTATTAAAACACATCAAATCTGATAATTATTATAGAAAAAGTATATACACGTATTTCATGCTCGGAATTCTTTCTCAAAACTAATCCGTCTGCTACGTTTCAATGCCACTTTCAGACTTTCTTAATTATAATATACACGTATTTCATGATTGTAATTGTTTCTCAAAACTAAATCATCTTCTACGTTTCAATGTCATTTCAGTTATATAAATCATCGCGTCAAGGCTAAACGCACGTGTTTCTAGCTAAGTCAACGTGTCCTGCAGTATATTTGAGTTTGAATAGGTAGCTTGGGATAGTTTCAATTCATGAAATTGATAGATAACACATTCATTGAAAATGAATGACTTTCCATCCTTATATTTTCATTTTTAAAAAGAAATATTCCGACGTTGCCACGTATATGAAAATAATACATAAAATTCATTCTTGCATGCGCCAATATATGAATAAATCACGTTTTTAATTCATGTCTATTTATTTTTACGGAAATGTTATAATTTAATTGGCAACAATGAAATGTTACAATGGCTTTGAACAAAAGTATCCGTTGATACCGCGCAAACTTGTTCTAACATAATTCGGGAATGGAACGTCGTAGCGGGATGAAAATAGTCCATAACCTTCGCGCAAGTTCAAGCAATAAGTTGTCCAAGTTTCATCGCAATCAGATGAACGGTACGGCAGAGCTTAAAATACGAACAAACAAACAATCATTCATTTATATATATATATATAAACAATATCCAGGATAATCCCATGTTCACACGTCGCGTACTGTGCTTATAAAAGGTATTTTTTTCTCGTATGCGGGTATTAATTAACTCCAAATCTTATGTACGAAGTTTTCGGAGCAAATAACGTAATATTTTTGTCTCAGTTATAATTGTTAACAAAGCTGAAGTGAACATATGTTTGCATTTTTAACATGCTTAAATATTCTCATTTACATTGTATTTAAGTTTACAAGTATTATTGAGCTCTAGATATCAGTTATTTCTTCTTAATTATTACCATATTTTTATTAACTTGCTTTCTTGTTTGTTTGTGTGTTTGTCCCTTACAAATCTTGCAATCAATTTTTAACTAACTTCCCGACTAGCTAGACTAGACATTTGAGACTTCTAGTGCTCAGACATTTGAGAACTAGAACTAGAACTTTCCAGACATTTGAGGCTCCTAGACATTTGAAACTTTTGGAATAGTTCAGAACGTGATGACAATGCATTTTTTTAATACTTTTAGCCATCTTTAAGCAGAATTAAATTAATTTTCAGTTATTTTCAGTTAATTTTGTTTTGTAGACTGGTGCAACCATCTATCGGCCGGGACGGGAAAGAAAAGTTAAACGCAAGTTAACTTCCAATCAACTTTATTTTCTTTCAAGTTGATGGGATAATTCATCAAAAAAAAATTTTAAGTATTTATTAACACATAGAATTGTCAAGTTTATACGATTCAACAGAAAATTTAAAAACATGGTATACAAAAATTTCTTTTTATCTTGTAATTATTTTTTTTAAATACGAAGTAACAATAAATGAAACTGACCAAAACTTAAGTTTATACATAACGAAGAACATATAAAACGAATTTCTGCCAAAATATCTTATATATTAATCGCACAATGAAAATATTATTTAGTTGATTAATCAATCGTTTCAATAGAATACACAAGCTAAAAATAAAAAAGTGTTGAAAATCGAACATCAATTGGCGAACAGAAAGCAGTTTCTCGCTGGCAATGCAAAGCCACTGCGCCAAGCAAGAGACTACCACGTGACTGGCCTCGAAAAGATAAGGGCCTGTTCACATAGGAGTCCGTTGTGTTGCGTTAAGGAAAAGATGACGTTGAGACGAAAATAAACCAATCATAGGCCTCCAAACGATTAGCAATGAAATGTTTAACGCCTATGATTGGGTTATTTTCGTCTCAACGTCATCTCTTCCTTAACGCTACGCAACGGACTCCTATGTGAACAGGCCGTAACTCCGCAAATCAGAAATGTGTAAATCTCACGCTTTCGCAATGTACTTCGTACATTGTAAGAAGTTTTCCTACCAACGCATGAGAGTTCCATGATCAGTTGTTTTGTGTGTGTGTGTTTGTTTTGTTTTTTATTTTGAGTTTGGTCCATCGAAGAAAATTATTTGAGTTGAAAATACAGTATATCACATTTTTTCTATTAAAATTTTACGCGGAAAATCCTAGATCCAATTTATAATAGTTGTCTCCAAAGCGGATTTCTTTTTTATCAAATAGGAATAAAAATGGAGTAAGAAAAGAGCTGTATTTAAAACAAAAGGAATAATTACAAGATAAAAAGTACTTTTTATATACCACGTTTTTAGATTTTCTGTTGAATCATATAAACTTGACGATTCTCTCTTAATTGCACAAACCTTCCCTTAATTATTCTTTTTCACTTTCTTTTATTTAATTTTATTCACCTTTTAGTCGTTATCACTATCAACAGACTTTATTAACTTTAATTTTTATAATTTTTCTTAATTTTTCGCACAATATTTTTGTAAACAAACTGAATTCACATGTATTCTGTTTTCAAAATCGTCAAACGCCGTTACGCGAAAGTGCAAGCATTGAATTCGATCGAAGAGCCCCTTTGCGGATTTTTTCGGCTAAAAGTATTAAAAGAATGCATTGTCATCGTGTTCTGAGCTTTTCTAAAAGTTTCAAATGTCTAGCTAGTCGGAAGTTAGTTAAAAATCGATTGCAAGATTTGTACTGGACAAACACACAAACAAGAAAGTGAGTTAATAAAAACATGGTAAAAATGTAATAGATGCATTGCGGGAGAGATGAATGTATTTTTATATACTTCCAGGCATCTATTTTAAAGATGCAATCGGCTCAGTTGGAAGCTGCGACGATTCTTAAGCGAGTTCTGCCTTCCGACGTTTCGAAGGACTATATACGTGAACTCAATGTGACGCTGGATATCTCTGGAGACAATTGGAGACAAGCTATAAATCCGTTTGAGTAATTCAAACAATTTTATTCTTTTTCACTTTTTTTGATTATTTTAATTAGTAAATTCCCTAAAATTTCTAGTATTACCTCGGTGCGAGCCTTTACTGTATTTTTAACGGATTCTTTATATATTTTCACAATTTAAATCTGTTTAACAACTTTTGCACGCACAGTTTATGATATCCTATACAAAGAGAGAAAGTCTGATATGATACTAGACTTCGAAGATCATCATCTATATATATAAAACAGTTCCGTAACTGACTGACATACAACGCACAGACCAAACCGCTGGACATAAAGGGCTAAAATTTTGCATGGCGATTTTTCTTATAGTGTAGGGGTGCACTAAGAAATATTTTTGAAAAATTCTTCTTAGATTTTTTTAAATTAAATCTTTAAACCGTTTTCGTAACTTTTTTTAAGTTTGCATTTTAAATAGCAATTTGAGTGTTATAAAATTTATATCACAAGAAAGATCATAAAAATTCCTTTAAAATGAAATCTTTTTCAAATCTTTACCTCCATTTTCTGATTTTTGGGGAATTTTTAAAGATTAAATTTTAGAATTTAATTTATTAAATGCTGATCACGTGATTTCGTTTTCTGGTACTTTAAATAAATTTATCGTCACGTCCATAACAATGAAATAGACAAAAAAAATACTTTTTCCCTTGCTAATGCGGCTGACGATTGGACATTATCCAAAAAAATATTACAATACAGTCAAAGATATATTCCTCAAACTGTACTATATTAACTGTACTATATTCTTTAGTTTGTCCTATTAGGTTTAATTTGAATATTTTCTTCTACATTATTTTGTATAAAAATATCTCTTACGGTTTTTTTATAAATATATTTTTTGGTTTTTTTACATCAATTGTATACATTGATCGTCGTATTTATTATACATATATATAAATATTTATTTTTTTTGGCATTAATTGCATACATTGACCGTTATATTTAATTTGAATGTATTTCGTAGCGAAGCACGGGTATTCAGCTAGTCTCTCATATAAGATTCACCCTCCTACAAGGTCATTTTAATCCATATTGGGATCTTATGGCAAGGTTTGAGTGTGTCTAGAAACGATATTGATGGTAAAATCATAAGACAACTGTAGTTTTTGACAGAATTTAATGACGTGTTAAATTTTCTTTACCACAATCTTCTGAAATTAAGATCTATCCACCTGGATCTACCACAATGTTCTTAAATTTTTAATAACCTGCTAAGTGTGTATTTGGAAAGAGTTCCGTATTCTTTGCCGCTTCGCGCCATTTAGCGTGGTATCAAAGTTTTCCGCCAAACACGGAAAACTCAGAAACCGCGCCAAATCACAGTTTTAACAAATTATCGAATCAACGCCATTTTCTCGGTGTCACTAAAGCTTAATACAAAATAAATTATCAAAGACAAGTGCAAAAAAAAAAAAAGAAAAATAAATTCATATTGTACACATGTAGTTATATAATAGATACTTTTAAATATACCACTGCAGATATAGAAATCAAGCTAAATTAAAGCACATTTTGGTAAATATGAAAAACATGATACGGTTTCCCGCCAAGCCGTTTTTTGCCCAAAATATTTGGCGTGGTTTATGAGTTTACCGGAAAGAGCAGTGTTAATTTAAACCACAAGGTTCTTTGATTTGTAATGTCACATTGGCGCCATATCGCCACAGTTTGGCGACGGTATCATATTCGTCATATTAAGCTTTTATAACTTACCAGAAAGCCACGTTTTGAATAATCAAGGCTAGAACAGATCTCGGGTAGTCTCAATTGCAGCTACCATTAAACCAAAAGTGGGGATCCCAAAAATGCCAAAATTAGAATTTATTTTTCGAAAATCAGAATCGCTAGGAAGTAAACCGCCTCTTCTAAATTAAGTATGGAAAACCAAGAAAAAGTAGAAAAACTCAAAAGTAACGGATGCATGACGAATAAAAATGGCAGAGGCAAAGAGACTTACCAGCAATCCGTTAGGAGAAATAACCGGTAAACAATATATCAGGCTGACAATGTAATTAAAATTTAATTGATTAGTCTTTAGATAAACCACGTGATCATCATGTCTCCCAAAACAGCTATAAAACAACTCAGCTAAATAAACTAAACAGAAACGAATGAGAAACCACTCTAATGAAATAATTATTGCCAAATTTCCGGCACAGGATATGGAACTTCTCCCATGTATTTCTATAATTTTCATCAATTTTCTAATTTTATCCTCTTGTTTCTCTCGTTTCCTAGGAAATCAGTTTACCAATTTCTGAATGTCACGAACGGGGAATCTGGAATGAGTACCGAAGACATCGAAGACATGAAAGAGAGAATGACAATTCTGAATGATACTGTTGAAAAAGCATTGTCTAACATGAAGGCTCTGGAAGGTAAGAATTACTGGGAAGAGTTCCGTATCCTGTGCCGGGAAATTTGGCGATTTTTTTTGGCGATAAATATTTCAATATTGTACCAAAATCGTGGTACGGAAAGTTCTTTTTTTACAAGTGCATTCAACGAAATGAAATAAATATGCCAGTTACCACAAATGAGAAACAGAGATTTTTATAGACATCAAAACTAACATACAATCTTCTTTTTACAATCTTCGCTGGACTTCAACACTTTCCAGCTCCTAGGTAGTTTTCTTGACAATTTGTGATTTAAAAGAGTTTTAAGAACACATATAATAATAAGCAAGTGAAATTATACAACCTTTCACAACTATATCGAGGCCTCCGAAATCTATGCCAAGGTCTCCCGTTACATCCGTCACGACAAACTACCTAAACTAATCAATCACCTATCTCGTCAAGGATATCGCTTCAACTCAATTGCAGTTCTAAAAACCTATTTATCTCGCAAAACAAAACCCGAGTTGCGTTAATATGTAAGTACCCGAATAAGAAACCACCATAAAAACATCGTAATACAAACGAATGATAATATACCATAATGTTACATGTTTGGGAGCCAATTTGGCGTTTTATCGCCAAAGTGCGATGTTTCGGGATATTCTAATGTACCGACAGATTCTAATAGAATCTGTCGGTAAAATGTTACACTTTTTCGGCATTGGTTATTTGACTTTTACGGCAAAAGTTTCTATATATATGCATTCTTTATGCATGTTTCTCTGTATCTCTCTATCTAACATATATATATATATAATTACATATATATAATAACATATATATATATATATATATAAAATTTCTATTTATCTATTCTTTCTATTTATCTTATTATTCTATTATCTTTATACATGCGTGAATTGTGTGTCTTGGATATGGAGAATAAACCAAACAAGAAGGTAGGTGGACCAGATTGCATTGTGGAAATTGATGAAAGTTTGTTTACTAAACGTAAAAGTAATTGCGGTCGAGTATTACCCGAACAGTAGGTGTTTGGTGGTATATATAGAGAAACAAAAGATTCGTTTGTTGTCACTGTTCCTAATAGAAATGGCTCTACCCTTCTTGATAAAATTATTGAAAACATTGCAGATGGTAGCACAATTTATTCTGACAGTTGGAAAGGTTACCAAACAAATAGAATAGAAATATGTGTTTGTTATAAAATTTATTTTGTTTCTATTTGTTTCGTTTTTAAGTCTAAGTGACACCTAAAAGATGGCGTCGCTTAGATAGGTTGCAATAATCTGAGTTTTCCGCCAAACGCGGAAAAATCAGAAATCGTGCCAAATAGCGCCAAGCGGCACAGGATACGGAACTCTTCCCCATTTATTTCTCATCCGATCTCATTCATGAAGTATCTGTTACCTCATATTTACCTCATATAAGTTACCTCATATAAGTTACCTCATATAAGTTGTCCTCATATTTACATTTTACTATTACAGTTGATCTGGTTCGGTTATTTTGCTTATGACTCTGGGTCATAAGTAATCTTGGAACAGCTTTGTTGCGAAAAGTCCTCTGTTGGCGAAACCTCCGTTGGCGAAAAGTTGGCGCCAAAATTTTTCGCGCCAACGCACTTCCGTGACGTCAACTTTTCCCAATTCCGCACACCTATTAGGCTTAAAGTGGTAAATGTAAACAAAAAATCAATAGCGACAAAGGAAAACGGTACTTTTCCGTTATAAGCACTACACTTGGTGCATTTTTAATCTTGGCGACGCACAGATACAACACATAGTATTGGCGAATGAAATAACTCAAAATAACTCCGAATGTTACTCAAACGTTACCTGCTCATCTTTAGGCAAACACCATATTTTAAAATCCATTACGTAAAAATACGGTCCGAATTCCTGACGGATTCTAAATTCCTCACAAACTAAAGTAGGCGTATTTAATTCCGGCATTCCATGAAGTTTGTTTATCTCCATGACCACGAAAATAATCGTCCTCGTATCGTCTCGAGATCCTTGAATCTCACTTTTTGTATATTTTAATATTGTAATTTGCCAATCATTAGTGTGATTATATCGCGTTACTTTTCTCTCGTTGCGGCGATTTTTGAAAATGCGCCAAATTGGTGTCAAAACGATTGTAGTGCTTATAACGGAAAAGTACCGAAATAACAAATAAGTTGAAAACAAACTTACTGCTGGTTGTATTAAACTTCCGAAAACATTACAGAAATCCCCAGCCGGTGGTTTGTAGCCGTAAACGCAAATTTTCCTAACGGAAACATATTACACACCTATTTCCCATAAAATACAAATTAAACAACAACCTCAATTTAATCATGTCACTCATTTTGCCACAAACTACACTCTAGAAAACACAAAACATTTCATTCAAAGGGTGAAAATTCATGAATCTAATTTCGGGAAAAGGAAATTACCACTGGCTGTATTAATCTTCCAAAAACAGTTTTTGGAAGTTTAATACAGCCAGCGGTAAGTTTGTTTTCAATTTATTTATTATTTCTTGGTCGCTATTGATGTTTACATTTAGCACTTTAAGCCTAACAGATGTGCGGAAGTGGGAAAAGTTGGCACCACGGAGGTGCGTTGGCGCAAAACTTTTCTGGCGCCAACTTTTCGCCAACGGAGGTGCGTCTGACGAAGCTGTTCCGGAACGGCTTTGGTATAGTAGAATTCCTATATTGGTAATCTGGTGTACACAGAATTCGTTTCGGCAACCGTGCCACAGCCGCGTGACGCAAACCAGGTTGTACCACTTTTTTCTTATTCATTTCCTATTTTGATTTAACCATACCTTTCCGTGTAGATTTATTTATATTTGGATCTACAAAATTTACTCTATTTTCCTTATTGTATTATTTTTTAATTTATATTTTGCAAAATTTAATTTCTATGTAATTCATAGGATATTAACGATGCGATGTTTGTCTAGGCGACAAAAAAAAGTCGCCAATAGAAAATATCGCCAATGGGGTTCTATATCGAAGGTGTTCCGAAAATACGATACTTTCCTATTATAACGACCTGTCGCCAACGTTACGCAAAATGTCGCCAATTAAATAAAACGAATGCCAGAAAATATTTACTTTTCACACCACATTTTCACTTTTTTTAACTTCATTATCAGAAGAATAGAAGAAAAAAAGGCTCAATCCCAATACACGGTGCCGCATATTTTTTACATTTTTGCCAAATTGGCGATAAAATACCAAATTTGGGTTGTGTTTGTTAAATGTTTTCAGTTAGCTGTCTATTGCTATGTTGATTAAATATGTTGTATCTAAATATCTGGGTAGGATTTCGGATAGTGTTAGATGTATATTTTAGCGAGGGAGACATACAAAAGGGGTAGTAAATGACGCACTAGTCCATGGCTTCTTACATTCTGATCGGATGATATATTTTGAATTTTTGTGGGATAAGCTTTGTTTTACTGACAACTACAGACAGCGGAAGCTTTTTTTAATGTACTACAGCCAGCGGTACGTAGCGAAGCCAGCAGTTGGGGATTTTCTGTAATGTTTTTGGACGGATGCGTAACGTAGCGTAGCGGAGTGAAGCAAGGGTGCCTAAGATCCCGTGTGCGCCTAAGAGTTTCATAAAGCCAGCAGTAAGTATGTTTTCCAATTTATTTGTTCTTTCTTGGTCGCGACATTTGTTTACATTTTGCAGTTTAAGCCTAACAAGTCTGCCAACGGGATTTTGGCGCCAAGTTTTCACCAAATTGGCGATGGCACCGTGTATTGGGAATTAACCGAAAAAAAGATAACGCTGACTTTTCACATCACATATTATTATTTGCACACTGCATTCTACTTTTGGTGGCCATATATATCATTATTCCCTTCCTACGAGAATTTCGTTTACA
The DNA here is from genome assembly GCA_907164885.2 of Dolomedes plantarius. NCBI lineage: Eukaryota > Metazoa > Arthropoda > Arachnida > Araneae > Dolomedidae > Dolomedes > Dolomedes plantarius. Next base: position 72,997,857 of record OU015503.1, read on the forward strand.
TGAAAAAATGTATGTAAGAAGTGGAGAAAGCAACTCTATTTTAGCGTATGTGAGAAAAGGATAGAGCTACACTCTTCCCCAAAAATAAATCCTTAAATTTCCTTTCATGTACATTTTTTTCCACTTCTTACATACACTTAAATAGACATTTATAAGCGGTTGTTCCAGATATCTAACCCCGGTGTCTGTAAGCACAGGAGAACGGTTTTTCCTCACCAAAAGGTTGGCGACAGGTCGGTATAATGGGAAAGTACCGAAAATACATTTAAAATTATCATAAAGATCCTTTCTTTCAGCCAAACGCATATCTTTCATACATGTGGGACATTCTAAATCAATCCCAGATCCATACAAAATTTTGAGAATTTCACTCTGTCCATCCCTTTCAAGGAAATAAAAAAATCTGCAATCATATCTCTTATTCCAATCATACCTTAAATTCATTCCAGATTCCATTTTCTATAGGTGAAAAATCAACAGGGAAACTCTAGAAACGAAACGACTAACTCTACATGAGAAAACTCGACAAATGACGCTTAACAAGCCTAAATTTTGATTTGAAAGAATTTTAATGGAAAGAATTCTTTTTATTATTATTACTAGCTGCCCGTCCCGACTTTGTCCGGGTTGAACAAAATATTATACCAATAAATTTCCAGTTGATAGCCAGTAAATTGTCAATCTTTTTTTACCTTAATAATAACCTAAATAATACCTTAAATTAATTTATGTTAGTTAATAATTAAAATAAATTTTTTTAAAGAAAAAGGCGTGCCGGAGAACGGCTAGATTCGAACCGCTAGCGTCAGAACAGAAGCCCACCGCGATAGCACCACGATAAGTATCGTTGAAATCTTCGGAACAAAAAGCGGTAGAAGACAGTAGCGGAAACAATGGAGATTGTTAGGATTAAGCCCCTAACTTTATTTCTACTGATCAGATATACATAATATATAGCCTATGTCCATCTAGAATAATGTACCTTTCAAACAGTGAAAGAATTTTTCAAATAGGTACAGTGGTTCTGAAGATTACCCTCCACGTACAAAATCGCTCTCTCTTTATATATAAGTATAGATAGATAGTACAAAAATAAAAAAAGGATTTTAAGTAAAGAACGTTTTTTAAAATTATTTTAAGCACCTAAAATGGTATTCAAATTAATAGAAAGAGGTTAAGAGATGAAATAAAAATACAAAAATAAAAAAAGGATTTTAAGTAAAGAATGTTTTTATTTAAATATTCAATTTTTTTAAAAATTATATTCTTAAAATAATATTCAAATTAATATTACGTTATTTAAATTTTAGTGTAAATTTTTTAAAAGAAAAGAGCGTGCCTGAGAAGGGTTAGTTTTGAACCGCTAACGTCAGAACAGATGCCCATCGCGATAGCACCACGCCAAAGATCGTTGAAGTGTTTGGTACAAAAAGCGGTAGAGGACAGTAGCGGTAACAATGGAGATTGTTAGGATTAAGCCCCTAACTTTATTTCTACTGATCAGATATACATAATATATAGCCTATGTCCATCTGGAATAATGTACCTTTCAAACAGTGAAAGAATTTTTCAAATAGGTGCAGTGGTTCCGGAGATTACCCTCCACGTACAAAATCGCTCTCTCTCTTTATATATAAGTGTAGGTTATAGAAGTATAGATACACATTGGTATCTCAAAATTAGAGTAAGAGATGAAATAAAAATACAAAAATAAAAAAAGGATTTTAAGTAAAGAATGTTTTTTTAATTATTTTAAGCACCTAAAATAATATTCAAATTAATATTACGTTACTTAATAATTGTGTGCACGGCCGCCATCTTGGATTTTTTTGCACCAACTTGGCGATTTTACCATGTTTTGAGGAGTGGAAAATTTCTCGCCAATGTGTTTTAAGCGGTGTTTTCAAAATGCTGGACTTTGAATTTTTTTAGCTTTTTTAATAAAAACCACCTGTTTAAATTATGAAACTTAGAAAATTTTTTGAAAAATCATTTAAACGTTGGACTTAGATTTATTTTTGGGTTTTTGAAAAAAACCACTTTTTTGAAAAAATCATTCTCAAATATTGGAAATTTTGGGTTTTTCTTTTAGCTTTTTTAATAAATACGACCTTTTTAAATTGTGAAACTTAGAAATATTTTTGAAAAATCATTTAATCATTGGACTGAGATTTTTTTATGTTATTTTTAATTAAAAACTACCTTTTCAAATTATGATCCATATGAAAAATTTGGTCAAATGAATTTTACTTACAGATAAAATTTCAATGCCATCTATTCAGTTTGCCCTAACTCTTTGACTAATAGCAATGAATCACCAAAATATTACGCCAATATATTGTTAATTAGAAAAAAATACAGCATTTTCGTACCACCTAAATAACTTGCAATTTAAAAATTATCTAAAATTCAGCTTTGAAAAATGTAAAATAATTATGAACCCATAAATTTATGGTGAGTAACCAGATCCTCTTTTTTCTTTTTTTTTTTTTTTTTTTTTTTGGTTAGGGCATTGTGGTAATGAAATTTTACTTCAGATTTGACCTTAACCAAATATTTGGTGCATACAATAAAATCGGGCCAAGGATTATTTGACCATTTATCCTGCTGTGTTGGAAATAAGAAAAAAAAACCCTTTTCCTAAACCAATAACTTAACCTTAACTAACTTGTTGACTTAGGTTCCTGGGGAGAGAGAAGTTGAACTTCAGTTATTTAAATTTATTTGTAATCCACTACAACTTGGAATTATAAAATATTTTAAAATATATTGTATTTAAAATGTATACTGTATTTTACATTTTACGAAAAAATGATGGCAGATAATTTTTACTTCAAATAAATGAAATGGTGTATCATTATAGTATACTAATTGACAATCGATTAACAAAATTAAAAGCAACTTAAATTTAATAAGTTAACGAAAAACTGATAATGGATTCAAAAATTTTCAACAAAAAGACTCTTAGTTTTAAAAATAATTTACTCTTTTGAGTATAGTCAATTTGACTCAGATTTCCAGGTCAAGGCCAAGATCTGACCTAAAATTATTATACTGTAATTAAAAGATCACATCAGAAATAACTGTTTGATCTTAAAATTAGATAATTTGATATTGGGTTATTTTTACCAGAACGTAATAATTATCGCCATGCGAAATGCGCCAAACCCTGGCGGAAAAATCCAAGATGGCGGCCGTGTACACAAATCTAGAGTATCCCCCCTAACTTTATTTCTACTGATCAGATATACATAATATATAGCCTATGCCCATCTGGAATAATGTACCTTTCAAACAGTGAAAGAATTTTTCGAATAGGTGCAGTGGTTCCGGAGATTACCCTCCACGTACAAAATCGCTCTCTCTCTTTATATATAAGTATAGATTTGGAAGTTGTTCAGTACAATGCGCATGCGCAAATAAGTTTGCCATATCCAAAGCTGTAGCTCGCGAAGTCACCAGCTGCCACTTTGACACATTTATCGCCTACGTAAAAATGTGGTACCCACTTCTTGACTTTTGCCGAAACATTTTGTTGAAATACCCTTATAAGATTGGCTTTCTAAAACCCAGTATGACCCTCTAAAAACATTAAAGAACATTTTTATGAGTGCCAGCAGTGATATATTCTTAGTTATTTAATCGCATGATAAATAGATGTATGTAAAAATAATATACTTGTAACACATTACAAGAATAGTTATAAAATATAGATGTCATTCAAAGCATTATGGCGCCAAAAAGTGTAGCCATTCTAAAGTTCCGTCGATCGTTTATTTCTCAGAGAGAAAAAAAGTGGAGATCATAGGTAGGCTAGCAGTTTTTAGAGCTCTTGCCAGCGCTAGGACGACAGCAAACTCAACAATTTATGCTAAAATGCATAGATTTCTGAGCTGACTCGCATTTTGTTACCTGTTGTCGCCAAGTGATGTTGCCTCTTTGATATGATGGTAATTGAAGCGTTCTTTTTCTTTTCTTGAATTTTATGTTTTTGTAGAAGCTCGTTCGAGAGGGCAATTCTAAATTATATGCTTCTCCCCATTCTCGAATTCGAATTATATCGGCAGTACAATTTATTGCGCAAGAATAGTCCCTTTGAATGACCTTCTGCTTCGAATTATACATCGAAATTATGCATGTGCAATGTATTAGTTCAGAGAAAGGCATTCAAATCCATAAGAAAGCGACGGGAAATATGAAGAATATGATAGATTTCCGCCAATCCTTTTTCTTTTTCTTTTTTTTTTTTTTTTTTTTTATGCCAAAGGTTTGGCGCGTAGGAGTTTAGTGCCTGGGTTTGCTAGATAGAATACACCTATACCTCGCTATTTGGCCGCTCTTTATACGACATTCCGCTATAACGGCCTTTTTTAATTATGGCACTTTTTCGATTTACGGCCCACATTATTTCGTTATACGACCACAACAGCAGAAAGCGATTATGGCAACATATTATAGCTTAGTGATTCTTCATGTTAATGTTCGTCATCATATTAAAAAAGTTTTTACACATTTAATTTTAAGTTTTTTATTATATATATACATATGTGCATATGATTTCTTTTGTTTTTATTTATATGTTTATTTTTTGAATTTCTGTTTATTATTACATCGTTTTGCACTTTTATTTTTATGTAAGCATTTTTATAGGAAATAAAAAGATTAGGTACTTTTTCGTTATAAGCACTACTGTCCAATCAATTTGACACCAATTTGGCGTATTTTTAAAAATTGCCGCGACGAGAGAAAAGTAACGCGAAATAATCACTCTAATAACTGTCAAATTACAGTATTAAAATATACAAATTGTGAGATTCAAGGATCACGAGACGATATGAGGACGATTATTATCGTGGTCATGGAGATAAAATATTTACTTCCATCAAAAATCTTTATTTTTTATACTTTTGTATTGTTGAGAAACTGTTTTTAATTTTCTTGGTATTATAATTTTATTTTGTTAAACTGACTTATATTTATGCTTATATTGTTACATAAAAAATATGTAGTTAAATAGTATTATTTGATTTCATGCAAATGTATGAAAAACTTCGGTTTCATACAATGAAAAACAGCCTTATTGCTGTATGCAATTATTACATTAGACTTTTAATTTTGTCTTTTTTTTTTAAATGAATGTCAGATTTTTTTAAATAACAGACTTTTTTTAAATAACAGTCAGATTTCCTGACGGATTCTAAATTCCTTTTAAACTAAAGGTTTATAAGGAATTTAGAATCCGTCAGGAAATCTGACTGTATTTTTACGTAATGGATTTTAAAATATGGAATTTGCCTAAAGATGAGAAGGCAACGTTTGAGTAACATCCGGAGTTATTTTGAGTTATTTCATTCGCCAATACGATGTGTTGTATCTCTGCGTCGCCAAGATTAAAAATGCGCCAAGTGTAGTGCTTATAACGGAAAAGTACCAAAGAGGTGGTAATGCTTTATGAACTAAAAACTATATTATTTATAAAAATTTAGAACCGATCCAATTAAATTTGTATGTGTTTGTATTAAAATAATTGATTCGTTATACGGCTTTTCGCTTTACAGCCAACTTTTCCGGAACGTATCTAGGCCGTAATGCGAGGTATGGGTGTACTGTTAATTTTCACCACATGTTGTTCAATTTGTAATGCCACTTTTTCGCCATATCACCACAGGTTGGCGACCGAATCATGACCGTATTGTGTTCTTCGTATTATATTAACCGAAGCTGCATAGAGAAGTTTCAACACCGATGTTTCTAAAACTGATTTAGAAACAGCATCAAAAGTGTTGTTTTGCGTGTGTTTTAGTGTAGTTTGATACCAAGATGGGGACTTATGACGTAGCTTGGATTATTAGGAACACTAATTAAAGTCATTAACTGGTCCCCCGTAATAGTTGTTCATCCTGTAAATAATTAACATCTTAGAAAAACTTTCTGCTCAGCCTGAGGAGTCATTCTCTTCAAGTTTCTCTGCCATCTTTTTTTATTAATATCAAAATCATTCTGCTATCGGGGAAACGTGCTTTTTGCTTATGTTGAGGCATATTTTGCAACATAAATATTCAGTGATCTTTGAACTGCTGCTTAGAAATTTATGAAACAGTTACATAGCCTGACATGTATCAACTCCTGCGAAAATGACGTGCAAAAGGGTTTGCTGTTAAACGCATAGATTGCTAAAATACATATGGGGCCTTAGGGCTTGTTCATATAGGAGTCCGTTGCGTTGCGTTAAGGAAAAGATGACGTTGAGACGAAAATAAACCAATCATAGGCCTCCAAATGATTAGCAATGAAATTTTTAACGCCTATGATTGGTTTATTTTCGTCTCGACGTCATCTTTCCCTTAACGATACGCAACGGACTCCTATGTGAACAGGCCCTTAATGTCGGGGCAAAAGAAAATTCCCTCGTGCAAAGATGGCGTCATCGTGACATACTTGTAAAATCTACCAATTAGTATTATTTTCAGTTTACATTCCATGGCATGTTGATGTTATTTACCTACGGCGACATTTTCGTATGAACTGAGACTAAAGCCCATGGAGACGCATGCCTACAACTATTTAGCCGTTAAAAATTGAAGATAGAGAGTTCCACGTGTAAAATGAATAGTAACGGCATCCATTTCCTGACCTCCATTTTTCATGTAATTACATCATGGATGTGCCATCAAACTGCCTTATTAAAAACAATCAGGAAACTAACAAATTCCACATATATCAATATCCTCACTGAACTTCAACTATTGACCCCATGAGTTGCTCACAAGTGTAGTATTGGCCCCAAAACGAAGGGGTAAATTCTCATTGTAAAAGAGTCATATGGGGACTAAGGGCCTGTTCACACAGAATTCGTCAGTGTCAGCGTTTCTCGCATTGGCATACTTTAAACCAATCACAGACCTAAAATTTTTTGTTTCTAATCGTTTGGGCGTTTGAAGTTGGTTAAATTTATTTCAATTCGAGTAAGGGCCTGTTCACATAAGAGTCCGTTCCGTAGCGTTAAGGAAAAGATGACGTTGAGACGAAAATAAACCAATCATAGGCGTTAAAAATTTCATTGCTAATCGTTTGGCGGCCTATGATTGGTTTATTTTCGTCTCAACGTCATCTTTTCCTTAACGCTACGCAACGGACTCCTATGTGAACAGGCCCTTATGCTGACGCTGACGGATTGTATGTGTACAGGCCCTAAGGGCCTGCTCACATAGGAGTCCGTTGCGTTGCGTTAAGGAAAAGATGACGTTGAGACGAAAATAAACCAATCATAGGCGTTAAAAATTTCATTGCTAATCGTTTGGAGGCATATGATTGGTTTATTTTCGTCTTAACGTCATCTTTTCCTTAACGCTACGCAACGGACTCCTATGTGAACAGGCCCTTAGTCTCGGGGCATGCGAGAATTTCGCCGCGCGACAATGGCGTCATCGTGACGTATATTCTTAATCGACAATAATGCTTGCTGGTAGATTTTACAAATATAAGTTTAGATGGCGCCATTTTCGCACTGCGAAACTTTCGTTTGCCTCTAGAATAACGTCCATGGAAACGCATGCCTTAACAGTGGCGTCGTTTCAAATTGAAGATAACAAAGGTTCGTGAGTAAAATGAATAGGAATGGCATCCATTTTCAGGTGGTTGCATCATTGTCATGTATCAAACTACCTTATTTGCCCAAGAAAATGGAAATACATAACATTTTTTAATGCTTGTCTCACGTTTAGATAAATACAAAGACAGACTGCAATCTCAAACGGGACACGGAACTGAGATCAGAGAACCTCACGAGAAAGCCTCCGCCGGCAGAAGACCGTTTGATCCACATCGCGATCCATAGACGGCAAATCTACATCAAGATATTAAGCTGATTTATTCAGCTCTTTTTTGGGTGCAATGCAGTTGGAAATAATATTCAACACACATAAATAAAAGCATATTTTTAGAAAAGATGTTTCATCTTAGTTATAAAAAGAAATTATAGTGTTTATTTTTTATTTCACAAACAGCAGTTATTCATTAAGTTTACCTGGTACACAATAGTCTCAAAAATAGGCCCATTTTTTAATAGGGTACATGCATTTGCTGCAATTCTCCTAGCAAAATCGTTATGGGACTTCACGTATTTTTTGGATCATAAGACGCACCTTTTTACATAAAAAATCCACTTAAAATTAGCGTGAGTCTTATGGTCCAAAGATAACATTAAAATAAAAGGAATATTTTATTACTCGTATAGGTATTATATATATTTATTATATATATTATATATATTTTATATATATTATTTATTATATTTATTATAAATATATTTTATCTTTATTAACCTTTAGCTTACGGCACCCATTTTTTTCGATTCCCTCTTAAAAACGGGAAATTTCCTACCCTCTTTGTAAGAACGGCTTTTAAGGGGGTTATATATATATATATATATATATATATATACAGTGCCGTAATTAGCCATTCCTGTGCCCTGAGCTAGAATTTGCATTTGGGTCCTTTAATTAATTAGGTTTGGGAAAATAATAAAACAAATACAGCATTTTGGGGCCCCCCTTCCAAGTGGGCTGTGGGCGGGTACCCCTGTTGTACCTGCCTAGTTATGGCAATGTATATATGTATGTATGTATATATATATATATCCATTGTTGGATCCGTATTCTTGGGATAGATGCTATTCCACCCCCATAAGGGAAAGGTTAAGTAAGAAATTGAAAATATCTTTATATACCTAACAAAATACAAAATATTCATTTCTAAAAATCCTTTAATAAATTTGATGTGAGTCTTATCGTCTGGTGCGTCTTATGGTCCGAAAAATGTGGTAAATACATCCCGCAAAGAATAGTGGTTTGCAATTGTTACAACTGGAGGAATTGTATAAGAAAGAAAAGTGTTCGTCGTTTTCCACCCCCTACATCCTCGAGAAGTTTTGTAAAAATAAATTTACTTTAACTGGACAGACGTATGTCTCCCATAGAAGGTGTGGTGATATTTGTGCAGTCGAATGCATCATCAATGGAAAGCGGGCATTAATCGTTTCAGTTTATATTTCACCTCATAGAAATATGAAAGATACAAGATGTTTCTTCCAAACTCATTTAATTGTGTATACGCCCGAGGCATCTAAAAATTTCGAAGAATGACGCGAAAAACAGTCTTTAAGTATTCCGATGCCCCTGGTCAGTGCACGTCGATTCTAACTGAAATATACAAGTAACATGTGATTTTGTTTTACCTTCAAAAAAGAATTCCTCTACCAATGCACCGAATCTGAAGATTGATGATGTCTACAAAATCGTTCAACCATTTATCTGTAGTATCCGTTGTATCTACATTGTAAAAATGAAATGTTGCAACAGGTAGAAAAAGCTATCTGTTTAAGGATGTGATGTTTCCAGGTGGCAGGTTTACCTGTATTGTGTTCGACACTTTTCTGTCTTAACCTTTTCCTTACAATGTGGTATAGAATATATCTCAAGTTTTCGGATCCATCGTTTTTCCGTATGTGTCGTTCATTTTATCCAGTCCCAACGATCATATTGCCTTGTTATGCTTCCGCATCTATCGTTTTCCGGCATTTATCGTTCATTTCAATCGGTCCCTTGAAAAACGATAGATCGAGATTCCACTGTATATCAGTGTAACTAGTGTAAAAAAAAGGGAAAAATTTTGTAAGGCATCTATGTAAAGTTGACTACTAACTGTTGTTGACTATTAATTATTCTGTAAAATAACTCTGTGCATTTGCATAATGGTTTAATGTAGGGTGAAACAGCATTGGATGTTGATTTAAATGTATAAGAAATAGTATAAATGTATATGTATTAACGCTGGCTCAGGGGTGGTGTACTCGCCTGCCATGCGGTTGGTCCAGGTTCGAACCCGGGCAATGTACAGGGTTGTTTTTCAGTCCACATTACATTAAATAATAATATAAGAATAATTTTTTCTCTCCTGAGCTTACCTTGATGGTATTAGCTCAGGATATACCGTATCACCGAAAGGTGGGGACGGCGAAATTTCTCGAATTTCTCCATGGGTTAACACTGAGGTGAGCGAATCCAATAGGGTTAGTACACAAAAGCGTTACGAAACATAGATCGCGTTTATTATTACTGCGTCCAATTGATTGAAAGAAAAAATTTTATCCCTTTCTCTGTTCTTTGAATGAGAATTCAATCATGTTTCAACCCCAAGACAAGTGCTGGGTCCCGAAAAATTGAGTTAGTAAGGAAATCTCAATTCGTAAATAATTAATCAGTGTATTAATCGCACCTGTCTCTCTACAGTTTTTACACAGTTTTTACATATTCACCAAATTTTTACGTACCAATTTGACGTATTTGGTGAATATGTTTCTCTACAGTTTTCACATATTCACCAAATACGTAAAATTGTTTCCGTACTGATCAAATCCTTTCCTTCAGATACTTTTCGAGAGGAAAATATCTTACCTTCGGCAATAAATGTATGCACAATACATGTATGGTGTGTTATAAGGTGGACGCTATCCAATTTGTGACGAAAATTGAGTTAGTAGGGAAATCTCAATTCGTAAATAATTAATCAGTGTATTAATCACACCTGTCTCTCTACAGTTTTTACACAGTTTTTGCATATTCACCAAATTTTTACGTATTTTGTGAATATGTAAAAACTGTAGAGAAACATTTTCCCCAAATACAAACATATTCACCAATTTTACGTATTTGGTGAATATGTTTCTCTACAGTTTTCACATATTCACCAAAATACGTAAAATTGTTTCAGTACTGATCAAATCCTTTCCTTCAGATACTTTTCGAGAGGAAAATATCTTACCTTCGGCAATAAATGTATGCACAATACATGTATGGTGTGTTATAAGGTGGACGCTATCCAATTTGTGACGAAACCTGTTTGAATGAACCCCGTGTTTTGAAATTTATTTTAAAAAGCTGCACAAATTATTGTAATAAACATCTAGGTACATGCGGGGATCCTTTACTCAATTCAAAACACGGCAATAATTCTATGCGCAGCCTCCTGTAAGCAGACATTACTCAAGGGTATATGCAAATGTGAGATCATTGAACCATCCAAAAGCCATAATTTATAATCATTACGGATGTCAATCGTTGTGTAACTAATTCTAACGTTGTTCAAGAACTCTTGATAATTACAGAAGAATTTACTACGGAAGATAGGAAAGGCAATTTAAAAACTGTTTAGAAAACAGAAAGTTACAGCGTAATATGTGACAAGTTTATGATTAAAGGTCAAAGAACGCTAATTTTTTTTTCTGCGCGGATTGGTCGGAATATAATGTCGTTCATGCCATATGGGGATTTCATTTGTTGTATTTCTGATAATCTGTATTTGGAAAATGTTAATCACAAGTAACTACCCGTCAGAGTAATTACTGTTGCAATCAGAATATTTATTGATGTCAATTACCTTAAATATACAGAAATGTATCTGATTTTTCCTGTTTTACTTTTAAATCCTGTTGCAAATGTATGAGACAAATCGAAAGTACTGATCCTTGTCGTTTGTAGATGATAATCCAACTCATGCAAAGAATTGTTTAAAAAATAATTTTAAACAACTTTATGTTCGGTATTTATTGAAACTCTTGACAAAACTTACACCACAATTCAGTACAAATAATACATATCAATGGTTTTTCTTTGAGAAAATACTTACACACACACACACACATCCATATATATATATATATATATATATATATATATATATATATATATATATATACGCAAATTAACACAACTATCCAGAACACAAAATTTTCTGGTGGTCTAGGAAATAAATTCATCGAAATTTCTCTTTATAAGAAAAATAGAAATTTCCTATTAAAAATTAAAAACGCATGTTCTGTTTTTGAGATCCATGTAAATGATATGACATATGTTTTTAATCATTATAATTTTTTTATCTTAAATTTATTTATTATTTTTTTGCTTTTGCTTTTGCTTTTGAGATAACAAAGCATTTCTCATCAAATTTCCTCATACGCATGTTTCTAATGACGACTGCTGCCGAAAAACTGACGATTTCTTAAAGCAGGAGAGCGTTCTTATATTTTTAAAGATATCTTGAGGTTAAAAAACGTTACAGAAATTGCCTGAAGCAATCAGATATGCGATTTAATTCAGTATAGACAACAATTCTTTTTCTACTTCATGGTTGAATTTAAAAAGTGAATGTCAGAAATAACATGCCAAGTATTTCAGATATCTTCAAAACTCTTTAAATATCCTCCTAATATCCAATATGGAAATCTAAACAGGGCTTAACAATTGCCCTTTCATTTCAAACGTAAGGAATTTGAAATTGGATTCCATGCTCCACTTTCGCATCGTCACTGTTTATCTCGAAGACTTCAAGTTTTCATGAACTGACTTCGCACATTGTAGGTTGTTAGAGTACAACTGAAGTGTTTATGTTCTAATAGAAGAGAGCTGACGTTTTGTACATTTTTAGCCACAACAGAAGTTCAGTCACAAATGTAGCGTAGATTCTACGTCATGCGCAGATGACACGGATTTCCTTTGTATCAGAACTTTCACATCTTTGCAGGGATCTTCTTCAGAAACTCCATTCTTACGGAAGGAAGACAAATCAGCCACCGATAACTTTATTGGTCTCCAGGTACTTTGAGGTGTCTCTTCGTCGGGTTCTGGTTCTTTGTTCCTGGAATCAGAAGAAAAGTAAGGAATTGTAAACTATTGACAAAGTAAGGAACTATTGATAAATGTAAGGTATTGACAAATACATTTAATCAAGAAAAATGCTGTTGGTGTTTGTCTGTTTGTTTGCCAATGCGGGGCACTTGTCGATTACGACATTGGCACTTAATCAGCGAGAAACTTTGATTGCTTTCAGGGGGGGGGGATACCGTATTGGGGAACCAACACCATCCCTTGGTACCACATCCAGGCACTCTTAGGGGTGACATCTGGGGAATCGGACCTTCTCCTACCCTCTGAGACATCATAGAAGGACTTTCCGGTCTACAGATTTGTTGTTGTTGGTGTTTCTTATGCCCCCTGGTTGGAAGTTCCAGACCAGGTCCATATAGGCTTCAGGCTGAAGTGTGCGGCTCCAGTTTAATTAGCACCACAAGTGTCGAAGTCCATCTTAGATAGTTCCGTCCACCTCAATTTTGACCGAGCACCCACAGGGGCGACATCTGGTGTTATCTTACCCTCTCCCACCCTCACTGACCTTCACAGAGGGACTTTCCGATCTAGGGATTTAACGAGGACCGTATCCGGCCTAGACACCTTCGTGTCTAGGCGCGTTCGGGATTAGAAACCAGCATCCCCAGTTCTAAGCCCGACGCACCAACACTAAACTTCCCGGGGCCCTTGATGAGCAAAACTGAGAGCTTCTTTCTTGTTGTCTTCTCAACAAACAAAGTCTAATTTCTTCAGTCTGAAGGAATGTCAACAGAAGCTCATGAGGCGAAAAAGGAAATAAATGCAAGTTAATTAATGTCACATAAAGGTAAGTAGTGCGGTTTTAGACACGGATGAATTAGATGAAATTCAGAAATGAATGTACTTAACGCATTGAGCGAGTATATTGCAGCTAAGCAGTCAGAATCGGTTTCATTCAAAGAAAGGATCTGAACATTTTTAATCGTAGATAATATTGTAAAATATCTTTAAAAGAAAATAAATTATGCCATAAGACTTAATAGAAAATTGACAGGAAACATTACAAATTTAAAATATTTTTTTTTCATATCTTCCAATGATTTTTTTTTTTAGTACCAGTTAAACTTCTACTAGGATGTTGCGTCTCTGACAATCTGAGAAGTCTTGAATACTATATGACTCTCAAGTACAGCAGCATAAATTTTGATTCTAAAATCGTTATGCCGATTGTGAGGAACAGGTCTTACTTACCGACCTTCTATTACAAAATAATAGAAACAGTGAGACTATAAATGAACAGTTTAATAATTATAACAAAGCGTTGGGCCCCCATTAGCTTGCCTAAAAGCAAAAATTTTACATGGAATGGAGGTCTACATATCATGTTCGTGTGCTAGAGATACTTCGTTTCATTCATCTGCTACTATTGGTTTTAATAGCTACTATGATGAAGGAGGCGAATGTTGAAATTTAAATCATTACTATAGAAGGCCCCATAACAGTTCAATAATATTAAATACCCACGATTGATCTCAAAACAAACTTTCAACTTTGTTGCTGTGCTCAAAAACCCAGAGAAAGTTTGAGCAGAGTTAAGCCAAGAAATAATTACAAGATAAAAAGAACTTTTTATATACCATGTTTTTAAATTTTCTGTTGAATCATATAAACTTGACAATTCTATGTATTAATAAATACTTTTAAAAAAAAATTTTGATGAATTATTCCATCAACTTGAAAGAAAATGAAGTTAATTGGAAGTTAACTTGCGTTTAACTTTTCGTTCCCGTCCCGGCCAATAGATGGCTGCACTAGTCTACAAAACAAAATTAACTGAAAATAACTGAAAATGAATTTAATTCTGCTTAAATATTGCTAAAAGTATTAAAATAATGCATTGTCATCGTGTTCTGAGCTATTCTAGAAGTTTCAAATGTCTAGCTAGTCGGGAAGTTAGTTAAAAATCGATTGCAAGATTTGTACTGGACAAACACATAAACACACAAACACACAAACAAGAAAGCGAGTTAATAAAAACATGTAGATAACCGCCTATGCCCCAATAGATCCACTATTATGTTTCATAATGTAAACCAAGCAATGAGGGTGTTAGGATTTTGTTGTATGTCTCCACACGTGTGACACGTCCGGTGCCGAGGGAAGGGGCAAATGATGATTCGTAGAACGAAATGACCGACTGCTAATCGTTGAGTCTCGAATTATGATCCCGTGAAAATCATTCTTTGCGTTTTGGAGTATATCTTGCTATGTTAAACAACCGCAAAGACGGACTGAATAGAGCACTCGATGAACTGCCCTTAGTTACGTCGTATCTTTTGTTCCGGAATTTAGTGTTACAAGAAATACGATGTCCTTTTTTACAACGGTACCCTTTAAATAATTGAAATCCTTAATCGATATTCCATGTTGGTCACCATCTTTCATGCTATTTTTCAATTCCTACTATTAGTTCACACTCTCTCTATATATATCTTGTTCAAATTTTCAATCGTTAATAAAAGTACTTTTTATTCATCCATTCAAGTTCAAATACATTTTTTTAAACTTGTAGTGGATGACACTTGATGTTAATACAGTTTTTTCAAATATTAATTCATTAATTAAATTTAATTAATCAATTTTAGTTTTAGACCTAGAGCGTCTCTTGCTCTTTAATAGTAATTTCCTTCTTGTTATTGTGTAAATGGTAGCACTGCGGTATCGCGGGCTTCTCCCGTCCTGTAAGTTGCGAGATCGAATCCCCAACCTGACAAACTTTATCTCTCTCTTCCCCCCCCCCTCCTAATCTCGCACAGTAGGCAAGGTTCTGGCAGGCAATCCTTTTTTTCAATTCCTACTATTAGTTCACACTCAAATTTTTCTTTGTTGACCTAAGTAGGAATTGACTTTAAAAATTTGTTTTTATATATTACTTGTTGAGCTGATACTCGGCCATGAATTTCGATATCGTAACAGTCCACCACCATTCAAGAACGGATGAATTATTGACGTCAGCGTAAATCGACTGACAGCCCAATCCTCCTTGCTAAAGGAAGTAAGCTTTCGAAATTTTCTGATTAACATCTCGATAGAGATGAACGCGGGCGTCGGATTTGGAAACAGTACCGAATATCTAGAATCTGATACAGATAAACTAGTCGAGCACCATTTTAGGAAAACTGAAATAATGACATCATCATGTAGACAATATTAATCCTTCTTGTTAAGGGAAACAAACTTGCACAACTTCCGGCATTACATCTGGATATCGAGCAATAAAAATAGTGGCTAAGTATTAGCACCATACAAAGTCTATCACACCCACATTGCCATAGCTTGTGAGCAATAGAGGTTCACTCTAACTGATCATTACGTAATTACATACCTCGTTATTACCCATACACGCCTCCATTACCTTCACCTCGGTGGGTTTAATTCGGATCAAAAAATTCCAAAAGATCAAATTTCGTAAAAGTCACAACAGCTGGCATTATGGTTGAACGGGCTTAGCTGTGTGAAACGAAGAAACCTTTTCAGTTCATCCTGAGATTAATTTCCATTGCGAACTTAATAAAATTGCTATCCTCTTTTTTAGATGTAGACCTTTCTAGAAAATAATTTACATGTGTAAAATAAGTAAAAATAAGTACAGAGACTTGTTATGTTACCTGGTGCAGGAGAAAAACTTGAAGTTCTTTTCGAAATTCTCGGCATCAGCTACTGTCTGGGGCAAATTTTTGTTTAATGTCTCGGGAAGAAAAGAAGCACATATTGCAGAAATAAATGCAATAATACTGAAGATGAAGAAAGGTATATAGGTTCCATATTTAGCCTGCAAGAAAGAAAAAAATTATTAAATTTCTCCTATGAAAATAAAATTGTTTTGTAATTACATGTATATTCCAAAACAGGACGGAGAAATTATGTATTTACTTACAAGCAGTTGACCATATGAAGACCTTATTTGAATAGTGGTCCACCTCCACTTTTTAAAAAAAAATGGAGTTAGCCTCACTCGTATGTTCATACAAGTCATTTCTATCTTATTTTAAAACTGGTACACCTCCAGCTTATTTCTGCCGCCAACAGAGAGCGTTACAAATCAGACTTCAGCAGTCATTTCCCAGCACTCATTAGACTTTCAGGCTCTGTATCTCAAAATGAACAAGAATGGAGTTGGCCCACTATTTAAATAAGGCCTTCATATATTGTTACCAAATTAATATTCAAGACATATAAATAATTTCGAATGATCCAACTTTTTCGCGGACGAACGTTCAGCTCTGTTTATGAACCGATAGATTTTGCACAGCACTACATAAATGAATCAACGTCCTATGTATTATGAATTAACTACTTACGGAGGAATCCATTCCGTCAATAGAAAAAGTTTAACTCCTGATATGGAATTGCTCAATCGCCGAAGTATTCGACGGCTCTGCCGTGCTGTTTTATAAATAAATGTGCACAAAGCATAGGGTTATAACTGTTGTTGAATACGATTAATAACCTTAGATACAGCAGTCATGGAGCTAAGGGAAAAGTTAGGCGATTTATAAACTCACCTTGTATATGCATTATCCCCGAAGTGAAATTTATACCATGGAACATAAGAAAGACGTCTTGTTGGAAAACATAGCAAGCATGTACAGTGGAATCTCGATCTATCGTTTTTCAAGGGACCGACTGAACTGAATGATAAATGCGGGAAAACGATTGATGCGGGAACAATAACAAAGAAATATGATCATCTGAACTGAGTTAAATGAACGACACTTACGGGAAAACAATGATTCGGAAAACGATCGATCGAGATTTCACTGTATTACCATCGGACAAATATGGAAGGTATGGAAGTGGCGCAGATTTTGACAGAAGTAAGAAATTAATTGCAACAGGAATAAAACGCAATCTTATTTCAGGTCTTACTAGGTTCAATTTCTAAAAGACGAAATAGTATATATATATATATATATATATATATATATATATATATATATATATATATATATATATATATATATATATATATATATATATATATATATATATATATATATATATATATATATATATATATATATATATATGTGTGTGTCGGAATTGGTACTTCACGCCCATAATTTAAAACCATTGTAGTCCAAACACCTCTTAGAATTACAACTGCAGTCGGCTCCCGACATCTCCGTCTCCTTCTACCAGCAGTCAGATGTGGCGAGTGACAACAACATCACACCAAATATCTCTAAAATATCTTTATTAAATCTTATACTAGGATCAGCTCCATTAATAAATTTTATTTCTTTCCGTTCCTACCCAAAAATGCGTGGC
The DNA here is from genome assembly GCA_907164885.2 of Dolomedes plantarius. Taxonomy (NCBI): domain Eukaryota; kingdom Metazoa; phylum Arthropoda; class Arachnida; order Araneae; family Dolomedidae; genus Dolomedes; species Dolomedes plantarius. The sequence continues at coordinate 73,015,850 of OU015503.1, forward strand.
TGCAGAGCAGCACGACCTTTTCAGTAAATCATCCCATTGTCTCTGAAGATTTTCAACCCTTTACGTTCAGCTTTTAAGTTACCACGCATCTCCCACGGTCAGATTACGTCAGTATGACGCTTGCGCCGGCGTTGAGGCTGGGGTGGGGACTGGCTGTCACTCAAATCCAACCCTGCAGTGTATTTTCTCCGCGATGCTTTTATTCCGATTTTCACTATTTCCCAACCCTAATTGATAAATCTTATTTCTTCTTTAACAAAGACCCCATTGAAATTTTATGCGATCGCCCCCCCCCATATTTTATAGCCTCACATATGTATATAACAAGGATAATTTAAGAGATCTGCTTGAAAACTCCCCCGACTTAACAAAGAATAACGCTTTTTAAAATTGTACAGATACCTTAACCGTACCATTTAATACACCTTACGTACATAGCTTGAAATCCTCAGAAGCCTCTTTACACTACATTTATTAACTTTATGAATGAAACAAGTATGTATGCCTAAATCCCTCGGAAAGTTATGATGTCAAACTCAGCTCCTTTGTTATCAATGGCTGGTTATTTAGTATCACCATTCCGCCTGACTCAGATTTTGTATCCTTCTAATGAACAATTTTTCTTTATATTTATTCATTGATAATTGATAAGCAGTTGAAAAAGATGATACACCAATCCTCCTAACTTTAGATTTTTTATCTTTCTGATGAACGATAATTTTCCTTACACTTATACACTGATAAATATTAAGCAATTAAGAAATATGATGTGCCATCCCTCCTGTCGTTTGAGTTTTAATCTTTCTGATGATCAATCATTTTCTTATATTTATTCACTGATAAATACTAAGTAATAAAAAATATGGTATATAATCCCTCCTAACTCTGATTTATATCCTACTGATGAGCAATCCTTTTCTTTACATTTATTCTCTGTTAAGTACTAAACAACAAAAAAATATAACTTACGATCCCTCCTAAATCTGAATTTATATCCTACTGATTTTTTATCCTTCTGATGAGCAATCATTTTCCTTACATTTATTCACTGATAAATACCAAGCAATAATAAAATACGATGTACCTTCCCTCCGGACTTTTGATTTTTTATCCTTCTGAGGAACAATCATGCTTTCTACATTAATTCACTGATAAATACTAAGCAATAAAAAATATGGTGTATCATCTCTCCTAACTCTGAATTTATATCCTATTAATGAGCAATCCTTTTCCTTACATTTATTCTCTGATAAGTACTAAGCAACAAAAAAATATAATGTACGATCCCTCCTTACTCTGAATTTATATCATACTGATTTTAACGTCGGATTACGTTCCTCCATAACGGTCCTTCGGAAAGCAAAATTTCACAAACTAAAACCGTCCGTCCGTCCCTCGCGAGTTATAATTTTGGCCGCGCGCCAAACCCAGCCTATATCGCTTGGACAAGCAGTAAACAGTTAAACAGAAAGTACCAAAATTCCTAAAAATTTTGACATACATATATATATATATATATATATATATATATATATATACATAACACATACATATTTATATACATACAAAAGAGGTAGGCAACGATAAGTAATCTTACGTTAATAACCCGTGGTACTTTCGTTAGAAACTACCTGAAATTTATTTTTTTTATCCTGATAATGAACAATCATTTTCCTCACATTTATTCACTGATAATTACCAAGCAAGAATAAAAAACGATATGTCCTCCCTCCGGACTTTTGATTTTTTATCCTTCTGAGGAGCAATCATGCTTCCTACATTTATTCACTGATAAATACTAGGCAATAAAAAATATGGTGTATCATCCCTCCTCACTCTGAATTTATATCCTACTGAGGAGCAATCCTTTCCTTACATACATTCACGGAAAAATATTAAACAATAGAAAATATGATGCCTCACTAAAAATGATTAAACAATGAGCTCAAGGCTGCTTAATAGTATCAGCAGAATTCCAGAATTTTCCCCATACGGGCGAATGGCGTGAATAAAATAATAATTAAAGTTTGATACGCAGGGTTATTGTTATAAAGAACAAAAAATAGGCATTTAAAATGATAACACAAACAGTTCTTACCAGATATACTATATAGGGTACCAGTAACGCGATGCCCGTGCCTATGGTACTGCTGAGACCCATTCCTACGCCCCTTAGAGAGGTCGGCATCAGTTCCGGGCACTGCTGGTATACCGTCATGAAAGCGACACTTGTACTGGACTTGGCTAAGAGCGAAGCAGCGACGCCGACTGAAGTGTACTCTGGAGAAGGAAATATTCAAGGGTTAGAATACGTCTTTAGTCAAAAAAAGTTTATGAGGTTAATTTAAAAGATCATAACATTGATGGGGATGTAGAGGCTGACACAACTCTGCGGCCGACAGAAAGGTACGTCCCTACGTTCTTCAACGTTGCCTACCAAGTTGTATTTTAAATTAACCCTTTTAAGGGCGCCGTTTGCACTGTGCAAATGCCTAAATTTAGTCTTTTTTTTCACTTGCATTCAATGTATTCCAGTTAAATGAGCAGTAAAATGGCTAGTGCCGCCATATGTTATCAGTTTAAAGAAGTAAAATATTTTGCAACATTTAATTGGAAAAATTTTCAAGATTTCTTGGGTAAAAAAAATCGGAAAAAAATTCTGCACCGTGCAAACGGTGCAGTTTGTTGCCGCATAAAGGTTTAAAGGAGTAAGTCAAGTAAGAGATCAAACTCCGGTCTCTGCAATCATATGAGAACGACTTTTCCTCGCCAAGGTTCGCAGTCGCGTTGGCGATAGGTTGGTATAATGGGAAAGTGCCATTTTTATTTCATTTCATCCACAAAATATTTTCAAGGCAAATGAATTTAACAATTTGATATTTCGGGGTTTACTTGCAATTTGGTTAAAATAGTCTGTAAAGCTATACCTGGTGGAAAAACAACTGGCATTAGGCATGCTATGGTAGTTACGACGAAGGCAAATGAAGAACACCATCGTCTTCCAATGCGTTCCATGCAAACCCAGGCAACTATGTGAGAAGGAATCTCCACGAAAGACACCAAAAAGAAATTCAGAAAGTGGTTGCCAGCGAGATTCTTTATGTTCATTTGCAGACCATAGTAGGGTATGGAATTACCCATCCTGAAAGAAGAAAATAATTCTGTGAAAAAAAGTAACATACTAATTTCATATTTTTTTTATATTTTTCAAAGGCGGAAAATTTTGATTTAAAAAAATGAGCTTTTCGATAAAAGAACTTTCTTACCTACTTGCAAATTACTTAAAAGGAAAAATTGTTTTTGAGATATCTCCGCTAAAACCCTTTATTCCTTTTGATTTCTTCCCGCAATCATCGTTCTATGAGGGATTAGAGGAATATTATAATTCCTGTTTATCTATTGTATCGTCTAAAGTAGACTGTTTGGTTTCGTGTTTCTTTTAGATCCAGTTTCTATTCCCTGTTTTTTAACGTAGGATTACGTTCCTCAATAACGGTCCTGAGGAGAGAAAAAAATTGTCCGGCGTCGCGAGTTATAATTTTGGCAGCGCGTCAAATCCTGTAGCAGTAAACAGGTAAACAGAAGAGTATCAAAATGCGTCAAAACAAAAGAGGTAAGCAGCGATAAGTAATCCTACTTTAATAACTCGCTGTAGTTTCGTTAGAAGAGACTACCTGAAATATTTTTACAGCCATCTATAGGGCTCCATTTGAGACAGTACGCATCGGAACGTCTTCCGGTACCTCTCTTTAGGAAAAAAATTACGATAGTTAAAAACATTTATTTAATCACATATTACTCTCGTTAGTGAGTGGGCCTGGCCTATTATATATATATATATATATATATATATATATATATATCTGTGTGTGTGTGTGTGTGTCACGTTTCGTATCCATATGACATGTTTCGTATCCATTTCGTATTTAATTAAAGACAATCGTGGTCCGAATGGTTAGATGAGATGACAGAGATCATTTAAATTCGTTTATTTTCATTATTACTATCAGAGCTCCAGCATAATTATGCAACCACTCCACCCAGGTTCTCTATCAAGACATACGTCTTCTCTCAATCAGATCTCTGTGCCGACTGTCAAGTTTCTTTTGTCATTCTCCCGCTCAAACTTTTTGCTTAGTCAGATCGAATGTTCTGTAACTTTCTTCGTTATGTAATCTCCTTACGTAACTTGCTCCTGGCGAAAAATATCTCTTTTCTGAACAGCACCCGTCTAGTGGCGCCCCCTATTGCTATTTTTTGCTATTAACAACCCTTCTTCTTTTATGGCGAACTTTCGTGAGTTAATAATTTTTTATTATAAATTCCCCTTTTTCCCTTACAAAAGCGCCCTATATTTTAGTTTTTCCTTACATATATATTTATATATATATATATATATATATATATATATATATATATATATATATATATATATATATATATATATATATATATATATATATATTTGGAATACCCCCGCACCCTCCCCTCTGGAAGGTTACAGTTCCGGCACCTCTATTTCTAGAAATCGAGCACTGGCCATCTATATATGTGGTTGTTATTGTTGCTAAGACCCCTAGGGCTATAAAATGCTAGACCAGGTCCATGAGGCTCTGCCGTGGAAGCAAAAGGAGGACAGCAGTATCCTGATCTTCTGCAAGCATGCTGACGGGGATACCTAAACAGTCCACAATGTGAGATGAATTCGCAGGAGCAGCAGAACAGGAACAAGGGGGGAAAGACCTTTGTAGAGTTCTCGAATCGCATGCTATTTGTATGGTCAATCCGAAGACGAGCAAATATAAAATATATTTATATCTTCACTCCCAAAGGGAAAAAAGGGCAGTTATTTCCAAATTTTCTCATAAACCTATCAGAACTTTAAGGACACCTGCATGTTGCCAATGAGCATGCTTATAAAAGGCCAGACAAAATTTAAACGATTAGCAAATCAATATCAGAAACTTTTATTTAATTCCACTCTCCAAGGGACATCACCAAGTAACAGCATAATAAAGCAGTTTGAAGAAACGTCACTGATTCAACCATGGGAAAACCGAAAGGCAGGAAATTGATGCCATCTATTTACGCGAGGTCTGTTGTCTTCATTAAGATAGTTGGATGCAGTAGTAAAAATCTCAACTCGTAAAAGATCCAAGGGCAAAACGTTTGTTGTTAAACGCATAGATAATTAGCGTCTGTTCACATAGGAGTCCGGTAGCGGAAGCGTAAAAGAAAAGATGGCGCTGGGACAGAAATAAACCAATCATAGGTGTTAACAATTTCGTTGCTAATCGTTTGGTGGTTGTCATTGGTTAAATATATTTCAATACTTTAACGCTTCCGCTACCTGACTTTTGTGTGAACAGGCCCTTGAAGTTCACATAGGCGTTCCACGTGAAAAACGAGTGGCATACTTTTTTTGCCCTTTACGTGTCGCGTGTCTGATGTCACATGAAACTGTCTTATTTGGGCCTCTTAGGGCCTGTTCACATAAGAGTCCTTTGCTAAGCGTTAAGGGAAAGATGACGTTAAGACGAAAATAAACCAATCATATGCGTTAAAAATTTCATTGCTAATCGTTTGGAGGCCTATGATTGGTTTATTTTCGTCTCAACGTAGTTTTTTCCTTAACGCAACGCAACGGACTCCTATGTGAACAGGCCCTTAGAACAAATATTTTGCCCTTCATTTCTACAAGAATTGAGATGCGCATTGATGCGTTCAACTGCCTTTTCAGAAAAAAGACTGGGATATTTTATTTCATTTTATTTTCTCGAACATGGATAGTATACTTTACTGCAATTACAAGTATCGAAGGCTTAGAGAAATTTCTTACCAGCACATGGTTACAAGGAGAAATCTTTTTCTTAGCGTTGGGTACTTCAACAGATCAAGAGGGGAGTTAGTTTCCTCAGCGGCCTTCTGTTTCTTGATCTTTTCACCTAGTTTCTGAAAAAGCAAAACATTAGAATCTCGCATAATACCCTTTTTAGGAGACAATTGGGATTTTACGATATCTGACTTCCCTTTGCGCTTTGTTTGAGACATCAGAATCTTAGGGCCTGTTCACATAGGAGTCCGTTGCGTTACGTTAAGGAAAAGATGACGTTGAGACGAAAATAAACCAATCATATGCCTCCAAACGATTAGCAATGAAATTTTTAACGCCTATGATTGGTTTATTTTCGTCTCAACGTCATCTTTTCTTTCACGCAACGCAACGGACTCCTATGTGAACAGGCCCTTAGCGTTGAAAATTTGGAAAATAAATTAAATAAATTAAATAACTTTACTTTATTTTCAGAAAATATACATAATAACGAAATTTTTCATTTAATAACACTTGAATAAACCTCTGGGGAAAATCCGGGAATATTAAAAATAATTATGAATAAAATTATTAATTTTTTCGAAGGAAAGACAAAGCGTAAGCAGAATTGATCGTTACTGTTTGCGTTTATAGAGCGTAACCGTGTAACTGGTCACAGGATTTTGTTTAGATGAGGTAACATAGCGCAAGAAGTCGATAGAGTTGAATGTTCAAATAGGTTTCTTTTTCTGACAGCGAGAAAAACAGCTACAGTTGGTTATTTGTTTTGTTTGTAAATGAATCCCAAATTAAAAAACAAAACAAGTTACAAAATAAATTAAAGAAGTTACAAAAATAAAAATTAAAACATTAGAATTTAGTAAGTTAAAGTTAACACACAAAAATTAAATCAGCAAGACTTGTCAAAATAAAATGTTCCAATCTATACTAATATATAAAGAGAGAGCGGATTTTGTACGTGGAGGGTAATCTCCGGAACCACTGCACCTATTTGAAAAATTCTTTCACTATTTGAAAGGTACATTATTCCAGATGGACATAGGCTATATATTATGTATATCTGATCAGTAGAAATAAAGTTAGGGGGAATACTCTAGATTTGTGTGCACGGCCGCCATCTTGGATTTTTCCGCTAAGGTTTGGCGCATTTCGCATGGCGATAATTATTGCGTTCTGGTAAAAATAACCCAATGTCAAATTCTCTAATTTTAAGATCAAACAGTTATTTCTGATGTGATCTTTTAATTACAGTTTAATAATTTTACGTCAGAACTCGGCCTTGAACTGGAAATCTGAGTCAAATTGATTATACTCAAAAGAGTAAATTATTTTTAAAACTAAGAGTCTTTTTGTTGAAAATTTTTTAATCCATTATCAGTTTTTCGTTAACTTATTAAATTTAAGTTACTTTTAATTTTGTTTATCGATTGTCAATTAGTATACTATAATGATACACCATTTCATTTATTTGAAGTAAAAATTATCTGCCATCATTTTTTCGTAAAATGTAAAATACAGTATACATTTTAAATACAATATATTTTAAAATATTTTATAATTCCAAGTTGTAGTGGATTACAAATAAATTTAAATAACTGAAGTTCAACTTCTCTCTCCCCAGGAACCTAAGTTAAGAAGTTAGTTAAGGTTAAGTTATTGGTTTAGGAAAAGGGGTTTTTTTTTCTTATTTCCAACACAGCAGGATAAATGGTCAAATAATCCTTGTTCCGATTTTATTGTATGCACCAAATATTTGGTTAAGGTCAAATCTGAATTTTTCAAAGCTGAATTCGAGATAATTTTTAAATTGCAAGTTATTTAGGTGGTACGAAAATGCTGTATTTTTTTTCTAATTAACAATATATTGGCATAATATTTTGGTGATTCATTGCTATTAGTTAAAGAGTTAGGGCAAACTGAATACATGGCATTGAAATTTTATCTGTAAGTAAAATTCATTTGACCAAATTTTTCATATGGATCATAATTTGAAAAGGTAGTTTTTAATTAAAAATGACAAAAAAAAATCTCAGTCCTACGATTAAATGATTTTTCAAAAATATTTCTAAGTTTCATAATTTAAAAAGGTCGTTTTTATTAAAAAAGCTAAAAGAAAAACCCAAAATTTCCAATATTTGAGAATGATTTTTTCAAAAAAATTTCAAAGTTTCATAATTTAAAAAAGTGGTTTTTATTAAAAACCCAAAAATAAATCTAAGTCCAACGTTTAAATGATTTTTCAAAATTTTTTCTAAGTTTCATAATTTAAACAGGTGCTTTTTATTAAAAAAGCTAAAAAATTCAAAGTCCAGCGTTTTGAAAACACCGCTTAAAACACATTGGCGAGAAATTTTTCCACTCCTCAAAACACGGTAAAATCGCCAAGTTGGCGCAAAAAAATCCAAGATGGCGGCGTGCACACAATTATTAAGTAACGTAATATTAATTTGAATATTATTTTAGGTGCTTAAAATAATTAAAAAAACATTCTTTACTTAAAATCCTTTTTTTATTTTTGTATTTTTATTTCATCTCTTACTCTAATTTTGAGATACCAATGTGTATCTATACTTCTATAATCTATACTTATATATAAAGAGAGAGCGATTTTGTACGTGGAGGGTAATTTCCAGAACCACTGCACCTATTTGAAAAATTCTTCCACTGTTTGAAAGGTACATTATTCCAGATGGACATAGGCTATATATTATGTATATCTAATCAGTAGAAATAAAGTTAGGGGCTTGATCCTAACAATCTCCATTGTTACCGCTACTGTCCTCTACCGCTTTTTGTGCCGAAGTCTTCAACGATCCTTAGCGTGGTGCTATCTATACTTATATATAAAGAGAGAGCTATTTTGTACGTGGAGGGTAATCTTCAGAACCACTGTACCTATTTGAAAAATTCTTTCGCTGTTTGAAAGGTACAGTATTCCAGATGGACGTAGGCTATATATTATGTATATCTGATCAGTAGAAATAAAGTTAGGGGCTTAATCCTAACAATCTCCATTGTTTCCGCTACTGTCCTCTACCGCTTTTTGGGCCGAAGTCTTGAACGATCCTTAGCGTGGTGCTATCGCGGTGGGCTTCTGTCCTGACGCTAGCGGTTCGAACCTAGCAGTTCTCCGGCGCGCCTTTTTGTTTTAAAAAATTTATTTTAATTATTAACTAACATAAAATTAATTTAAGGTATTATTTAGGTTATTATTAAGGTAAAAAAAGATTTACAATTTATTGGCTATCAACTGGAAATTTACTGGTATAATATTTTGTTCAACCCGTACAAAGTCGGGACGGGCCGCTAGTATAAGATAAAATAAAAAGCAAAATGTAAAGATTCAACTCTCAAAAGTCGAAGGCTAGAAAAATAAGCTTTAGTAATATTATTTAATTTCATTTTCTCCTCTATTTTAAACTTATTCCTTCTATAATTTTTCCCAACACGTTTTATATTGTCTTACTTCTTTTCGTTCACATAAGATGGCGCGACGGTCGCATTCTGAAGCTCTCTCCTGCTTTACTATTTTAGCTTTACGATGGTAAGAGTGTGTATTACTGTGTTGTGGAAATACACATGTGTCTGAACTGTATATTTCGTGGCCATTTTGTTGTATTTGCGCCCCATGTCCTCACACAAATTGCTCATGGGGAGGAATGGCTTACCTCTATCTTCTGCATGAGCTGATTTCCTTCATGTTCCGTCTTTCCGTTAACTTTGCTGATTTTTGTGATGATCGCATGAGCCTCGCTGTAACGTTCCTCGGATATCAGCCATCTCGGAGATTCCGGCAAAAGCCTGTAATCAGAAAATGTCACAATTAAATGACTGTAAGACGCTCTGACGTACTTTTCTGTTTACAAGGTGATCATGGTATCAAACTCGCAAACTCAGTACCCGTGTAGTGTACAGGTTGCAGACCTGACTCCAGCACTAGGCTAATGATACCTTTTGCAATACCTATACCGCATTTCAGCTGTCTGTGTTTTTGCGATTTATGACCCAAGGCCCGAACATTCTAGACCAGGTCCATATAGGATGCGGGCTGAGGGGTCGAGTCTGGTTTTTAATGGCACCACAAGGGTCGAGGTTCGACTTGCCACCACAAATTAGACCGAACACTCACAGCGGTGACATCTTGGGGTCTCGTAGCTCCACCCACTAACAAAACAGAATGAGTTTCCAGTCTACGGATTTAACGTGCCCCTATACGGCCTCGACACGAAGGGTATTGACCACTGAACAACATTCAACACACAACATTCAACTCGCTACCACTACACTACCTTGGACCTAGCTTTCTACAATGTTCCATTTTTCACCATTCATGCTATGATATTTGTTTAATAAATGAACTAGCTATAGTAGAAAGGATGGAGTCTGGCTTATATTCCAGACAAACGTTACCTTTATTTTACATTGACCACAACGACTAAATTTTAGATCTGTACGACGCTCCAGATCTTCAATTATCGCCTCATACTGGATGACGTCATTGTCGCGTGAAAGTCTTTAACTGACGGCACGCGACACCTCAGCGATATCAACGGGTATTAAAGTGTTTAAGGTACACTTACAAATAATCAAATATGCAAAAGCTGTCGATTGTTTACCTGTACTGAAACGATATCTTCAGTCCTCTCTTCTGTGTAGGGGGAAGGGGGATGGATTCGCGTCTTGGCGGCGGAGGCTACTGTCAATAGGCACACAAGTGATGCCACAGAAGTGTTAACGGCAATCTTACTAATCATTAAATCGAAAAAAGTGGCCGGTAAAAGGAATTTCCGTAACATTGGCTCTATGGTGTTGGGAACAAAATATGGTCGTTAAGAGAATACACTAACTCTCTCCGCCAATTCTGGCAACCTCTCTGACCTAATTGTATTTTTGGCGTTCTTGGAGACGCTGGACTGACTCGGTGCGAATAACATGTCATGTCGCTGTTCTCATGGAATAAACTTCAATTCATCTTTATGATTTGTGAATTGTATTATTTCGGCCTCGATTGTGTTACTTCATGAGATGACCCAATTTGGGTCATTTCATATATATATATATATATATATATATATATATATATATATATATATACTGCAGAGCCAAAAAACTGGTATAGGCGTGTGTATGCAAGTAACGGAGATATGCAACCAATCAGCGTAACGCAATGCAATTGGCAGCGCCTATATAAGACAATAGATATCAGGCGAAGCTGTTAGATCGGTTCCTGCTGCTACAGTGGCAAGGTATTACGATTTATGTGACTTTGAACGTTGTGTTATAGTTGGCGCAAGAGAGATGGGACATAGAATCTTCGAGGTAGCGATGTAATTTGGATTTTCGCGCATGACCATTTCACGAGTGTATCGTAAATATCAGGTATCCGGTAAAGCATCAAATCTCCGACAGCGGTGCCGCCGGAAAAAGACCTTGAAAGAACTGGACTGTCGACGACTCACGAGAATCCTTAAATGAGTTAGGCGTGCAACACTTAATCAAATTGCTACGCATTTCAATGCTGGGGTATCAACAAGTGCCAGCGTGCGAACTGTTCAACGGATCGTCATTGATATGGGCTTTCGGAGCTTCAGCCCCATTCGTGTACCGTTTTTTGACTGTACGGCACAAAGCTTTGCCCATTGCCTAGGCTCGTCAACACCTCCATTGGACTATTGATGACTGGAAATACGTTGCCTGGTCTGACGAGTCTCATTTCCAATTATATTGGGCGGATGGACGTGTACGGGTATGGGGACATACTCATGAATCCATGGACCGTACATGTGAGCCGGGTACTGTTCAAGCTGGTGGATTCTTTCTGATGGTATGAGGCATGTGCAGCTGACGTGATATAGGACCCCTGATACGTTTAGAGACGACTCTGACAGGTCGCGGGTACATAAGCATCCTGTCCGATCATCTACACCCATTCATGTCCATTGTGCATTCCGACAGACTTGGACAATTCCAGCAGGACCATGAACCCCCCCCCCCCGTCGAGAGTTGCTACTTAGTGGCTCCAGGATCACTCCTCTGACTTTAGACACTTCCATTGCCCACCTAAATCCCCAGACGTTAACAATATTGAGCATATCTTGGATGCCTTGCATAGTGCTGTTCAGAAGAGATCTCCAGCTCCTCGCACTGCTATGGATTTGTGGACTACCCTGCAAGATTCATGGTGTGAATTGCCTCCAGGATACCTTCAGACATTAGTCGAGTCCATGCCACGTCGTTTTCCAGCACTTCAACGTGCTCGTGGGAGCCCTACACGATATTAGGCAGGTGTACCAGTTTTTTGGCTCTTCAGTATATATATATATATATATATATACCGGGTGGCCATAATTAAACTGACAGTGCTCACAGTGTTCTGTAGCGCGATCTATTTGCGAGAATGACGCCACATTTTGTAGGAAGATTAAACAAGACGGGGGACGAAGGATTCCGCGAAAAAATAAATTAGTTCCAAAAGTCACCGCTAGGGGAAATTACCTTTTATTTTGCATTCAAATGAGGTTCAATGTGGCTGCCGTTGTTGTGGACCACATATTGCATTCTGTGCACAGTATGCACAACAGCAGAAAGTAACATGTCTGCAGGAATCTCCCGTACAGTCCGTGATATGTTATCCTTCAACGTAGCCAGGTCCTGGACCACTCCTTGATAGACCTTGGACTTAAGGTAACCCCATAGCCAGAAGTCGCATGGGGTAAGATCAGGCGACCGAGGTGGCCATGCAGTTGGAAAGTAGCGGCTAATGACTCTTTCTGTTGTGAATTTCTGTCGTAGCAGCTGTTGCACCCGTACAGCAACGTATGGAGGGGCTCCATCTTGCATGAAAATGATTTCCCCCAGGCATTGTCTTTGCTGAAGTGCCGGAATGACAAAGCTGTTCAACATGTGGCGATATTTCTCTCTGGTAACAGAACAGGTTTCCGGTCCTGTCGGGGTAATGTTCTCATAGAAGAATGGACCTATTCCGCTGTGGATAAATTCCGCTGTGAACCCACATCAAACAGTTTACTTTGGTGAATGTAAGGGAATTTCTGTGACTGCATGTGCTGATTTGTTATCCCAAATTCGGCAGTTCTGGGTATTCACAGTTCCATGCAGGTAAAAGTGGGCCTCGTCTCCCCATAAGATTTTCCACGGCCAAGCATCATCCACCTCCATTCTGGCAAGAAAGGTGAGAGCAAAAGTCAATCGCTTATCATGGTCGGGGTACAGTAACTCCTGTACACGGCTGATCTTGTACGGATAGAAGTTGATAATCTTTCGTAAGATTTTCCATACCGTACTGTAAGGCATATCCATATTCCGAGCTAATCTACGAGCGCTAGAGGTGGCAGCAATATTGTCTGGTCCTCTGTCGATAATCGCCGTGGCAACTGCTTCGATTGTATCCTGTGGTACAGGTTTTCGTCTTCTGCCTGACTGAACCTTCAGAGAACCTGTTTTCACAAACGTCGCAACCATTGCTTTTAGCCCATTAACTGACACAGGACCGTTACCTTTACGCATTTTTTTGTGCGTTCTAAAAGCACGAAGAGCGGCTGACGCGTTGCACTGGTTGAGGTAAAAGAATTTGACCAGTAACGCACGCTCGACTAAAGAAGGAGACATTGCACATAAACTTTCAATCCGATTGATTCGAAACGTAGCACATTGCCTTTTAAAACCCAAGCAGCTGGCACTGTGCCAATGGATGTAACGTGAAATTTGAATAAAGAACTTCTTCTTCTGCTCAACGTACGTGATATTGCAGATCACGAGACTTTATCGGTGTTTATGTAGATTTTACGCTTTTTTAAAAGTGTTGCCATATTGCACTTGAACTAAATAAGAAAATGTGCATAATAAAAGGTAATTTTATTCCGTATTAATTTGCATTTGTTAACACTCTATTTTCTATTACACAGCGCCAAATATTCCCCTAGCGGTGACTTTTGGAACTAATTTATTTTTTCGCGGAATCCTTCGTCCCCCGTCTTGTTTAATCTTCCTACAAAATGTGGAGTCATTCTCGCAAATAGATCGCATTACAGAACACTGTGAGCACTGTCAGTTTAATTATGGCCACCCGGTATATATACCGGGTGTCCCAAAAATGACCGACGATTTGAAAAATCAATTAAAGAAAAACGGAAGGCGATAGAAATGTACGGTTTGCTGCATTCTGCTTAGGTAATCAGGGAATTTATTCTCACCAATTTTCAAAATTAGTTGCAAAGTTCGTCAATAGATGGCGTTGCTGACGGGGTAAACTATAAAATAACCACCGTTCGCAGCAACAACGTGTCGCAGTCTGAGGTCAAAATTCGCTGACGCCCGTGCAATCATTTCAGTTTGAATGTTCTGACAAACAGCAGAGATGTATTGTTCCAGTTCATCTACAGTTTGTGGATTGTGACGATACACCTGGTCTTTGAAGTACCCCCAAAGAAAAAACATCGAATGGCATCAAATCTGGCGAATATGGAGGCCAATCCATGCCACTTTGCTTATGCTTCTTGGTTTGAAAACATTGTTTTATAGTTTTTCTCTGTCAGCAGCGCCATCTGTTGACGAACTTCGTAACTAATTTTGAAAATTGGTGAGAATAAATTCCCTGGTTACCTAAGCAGAATGCAGCAAACAGTACATTTTTATCACCATCCGTTTATCTTTAATTGATTTTTCAAATCGTCGGTCATTATATATATATATATATATATATATATATATATATATATATATATATATATATATATATATATATATATAGAGAGAGAGAGAGAGACTAGAACACCCGACTATGAAGTCGTAACCTGAAGTGGTTTACTTGCTTGTTTTAATGGTCTTTGATAATCTGGATTACCTGGGAAGTTCATTTTAGATCAAGCAGCCAAGTCTCTATCCCCTCCGACCATGCTCATTTGATACATCTTAAAAGGGTCTTTCCAACTGCTTTTTGTATTTTATTTATTCATTTATTTATTTATTTGCGAGATAACTCACTTCCAGTACAACAGCAATCCAGCGGCCGCTAATGACACCACAATGCTCTGATGAACCCAGTTCCTCGTTAGTTTGGCAACCAGTGGGAGCGTGCATAAACCGAGTGTCCAAAATGACGTCGAAAGACCGTTCATTCTGGTTCGGAAATCTGGATTCACCAGTTCCAATACTGAAAAGAGAATGCAGTAGAAATGACGATTTATAGTAACAATAGAAATATAAGAATAAAAATAATAAAATTTACTTAAAATACGACATAATCGGTGAATACATATGAGAAGAAGTTGAGCCTTTTTCACGTTGCTTTCGGAGTGTAAAGGCACTGGGAGAGAAAACAGTTTGTAACACTGTGCCAGGACGTTTACGCAGTACGCCTTACGGTGTATTAGGTCTGTTTTGACATGTATTTAAGTCTCTTAGAAACATCCCCCTCCCCCCAGAAAAAACACTCATTATTACAGAAACCAGATTTTGAACTTATTCACAAACATTACGATGTTTTGCCACTTCTTTGTAAAATGGTACATTGGTGCAGCTAAATTTTTCTTTAAATATTATTGCAATATATTAGTTAATCTTCAATCCTATGGCAAAGTATGCAAGGGTGGCTCCAAGGGGGAGGGGGGTAGTAGGGGCAATTGCTCCCCCCAAAAAAGCCTGGCGTATTTTTTTTTCATAGCCTAAACTTATATAATCGTAGACCTAATACTAAATAAGTTTAAATTTAAAATGAGAGGATGTTTATTTCTTATATATATATATATATATATATATATATATATATATATATATATATAACCCTAAGAGCCGTCGTTGCCCCCTCCCCATATCTCTGGCCTGGAGCCGCCACTGAAAGCATGGAAAATTTTTCTTCCAGTATATTTCAATCCACAGAATTAGAAATTCCTAATTTTGAATTCTGTTTTTCTGCATATAAAGGTAGGCGTTTTATAAAAAATCGCGTAGTTTTTAAAATTTAAATTTCATTGTAGTTTATTTTATACTAGGCATTTTTATTGGTCTCTTACGCTATAAAATTTAAAATGTTTTGAGGGGAAAAAAACGTCAATCAAAATTGTAAGATTCTTGAAAAACGTGCACTGCATTTAAAGATTCCTTTTCAGTCACAGAAATAAATAATACAAAAATGTGCATTTACTAATCTGTGATTAGAAATTTTCCGAAAGGAAAAATCCCCACGACTTAATGCTGCTGTGTACTAATCTATTGAATTCGCCTCAATGTTAACCTATGGAGAAAATGTGTCTACTATTTTAAGTTTCATAAATGCCGCTAATCCAATAAAAATGGTATTTTCAGATAGCCTGAACTTCCCTGCACCTTACAACAAGAATTATTTTATAAGTTTCGTCCCCCAAAGAAATTTAGGAGCATTTAAAACACACTAAACCAGATTTTTTTCACTAAAAATTTGAATTTTAAAATATTATTTGCATTTTTTTAAAAACGAAAAATGCCCCGAGGAGAAAAATTTCTTTCTCTATTTCGAAGTACAATGTTTAAAAAAAAATCTTTAAATCCAAGTTGGTAATGCTTGGAGAAATTTCCTAAATAGGTTAACATTGAGGTGAGCGAATCCAATAGGGTTAGTACACAGCAGCCTTAACATGGAAAATTGAGAACGCGAGGTAAAATTATGAACCGTCTTTTTGATACACTTAAGTGTTGATATTTAAAGGAAAATGAAAATGGGCATAGTAAGTTTTCTTTTCAACTTGCTTTCATTGATAAGTTCAGATAAGTTTTATAACAATCCAATCTTAAGGCTTCTATGTGCTAACCCTATTGGATTCGCTCACCTCAATGTTAACCTATGGAGAAAATGTGTCTACTATTGACAACTGCATAAATTCTGATAATCCAATAAAAAAGGTATTTTCAGATAGCCCGAACTTTTTTGCATCTTGCAACAGGATTCATTTTATAAACTGCGTCCCCTAAAGGAATTAGGGAGTGTTTGAAACACACTAGACCAGATTTTTTTTTCTCAAATCATTTAAATTTTAAAATATTTTTTTCATTTAACCTTTTCATGGGCAAAACCCTCGCTCGTTTGCACGGTGTTGATTTTTTTCCCGATTTTTTTAACCTAAAAAATCTTGGTAAATTTTCCAATGAAAAGTTTCAATATGCTTTTACTTCTTTAATCTGATAACAGATGGCAGTAATAACCATTTTTCTGTTTATTTAACTGGAATACATTCAATGCAAGTGAATAAAAGGTTATGTTTAAGCGTTTGCACTGTGCAAACGGCGCCCCTGAAAGGGTTAAAAGAAAAGGGGGAAAATGCCCAAGGTGTCAAATTTATCTCTCTGTTACGGAGTACAATTAAAAGAAAACTTTCAATCCAAGTCGGCAGTCCTTGGACACATTTTCTCAATAAGTTAATATTGAGGTAAGTGAATCCAGTAGGGTTAGTACACAACAGCCTTAAGGCTGTTTGGTAGTAGAGCCTTATTGGATTTGCCCAGCTCTATTGGCCTATGGAGGAAGTTTTTCCAAGGATTGTCGACTTTGATTTAAATATGTATGCATTTTTAATTTTACTTCGTAATAGATATAGATTCTTTTTTACTCTGTTATCTTATCCATTTTGGAAATTTCGCCCACCAAAGGAAATTAGGTGCTTTTAAAACACACTATACACATTTTTTCACCGAATAATTTTAATTTAAAAATATTATTTGCGTTTGTTTTAAAGAATGAAAAAGATACCCGAGTAGAAAATTTCTTTCTCTGCTAAGTATCCCAATTTTAAAAAATAAATTAATTCCAAATCTACAATAATGGGGAAAACTGTATTCATAGGTTAACATTGAGCTGCGAGAATCCAAAATGGCTAGTACTCCGCAACCTTAAAGGAACCAGTATCAGACATTGCCTTTTAACGAAGTACGTTTTAAATTTAAAAATACTATTTGCAACATTGCCTTTTAACGAATATTGTATTCGGAACCCGCATTCAGCACGACATTATACCTGTTACACCGGATACACTCCACTTTTATAAAAAAAGGACACGTTTATAAAAAATTTAGAGAGGTAAACAACTCTGATATAGTGGGAAAATTGAAAGGTAGAACCTGGGAGAACATTCAAGACTATTGGAAATCGTATGGCCACAAACCCCGCAAGGAGGCTGTAGCAAATTTTAGGCTACAGACTGGATACGACTGCTTGGCAGAACATTTGTTCAAAATGGGTATATTTCCTACTAATGTTTGCCCGATCTGCAGGGCAGGCGTTATGAATTCGGATCACCTCCTCACTTGCCATGGACTTGACAGAATCTCCCAGAGAAACGGAGACACCAGCAAATTGTATTGGGATGCAAGGACCAGTATGAACTCTCTTTGTGACTGAACTTTTTGATTGTGTATATTTTTCTAGTTTGTATTGTTGGTTTCTAGTTTATATTGCTGTTTTGCTTTGTTTCCTCATCCATTGTAATGTTGTGGGCTGCCTGACCTGCATGGATTAATTTCCGGAATAAAGCCATATTTAACACCCACACACCTTTTAACGAAAATGAATATTCATTCATACTTACAAATGATGTAGCCGGCGACGTAGATCGTTGACATTGTACTTCCGTTTATGAACCTCAAAACCAGAAAAAGCACAAAATTCGGACTGAGCACTGAACCTATTTCTGTCACCGCTATGAGCGCTGCAAGACCCAGGAATATCGGCTTTCGGCCCACCCTTGAAAATAATGGAGGAACAAAGTTATAAAAACTACTCTAAAATAGATATCTCACAATGATTTTTTTACATTAAAACAATGACTGAATCTGAGATCGAAACCAGAGCTTTCGCTTTTCAAACAAGCGAGTTGACTACCAAACAATATCATGGCCTTTTTCAATGAAACTCACTTGAATTAACCCTCTGACGACCTAAGGCCCATATTGCAGCTTACCCTAAAAGACCGTTCCGGCCGAGAACGAAAAGCGTCTTTTCCTTCCCCCACAGAACATCCTGACGGTTGTACTGAAATTTGTCACGGTGGGATGCGGGCCCCACTATCAGCATCAGGTCATAAAGTACGCAGCGATCGGTTCTAGACAATAAAAGAACGGCTCTGCGGTTACGTGGAACTGTTGGTAGAATGACCACCTACCAGGCACTAGAGGGGAGGCAATCTAGGAAAATTTCGGCCGGCTAGGCCAGTTCGGCCTTCAGAGGGTTAACACCAAATAATATTTTGGGCTAAAGTAAAATAGTATTTGTTGCTAAAAGCTTATAAAAATTTCACAAATAATAACTTTTTTCTCGTTATAAATGAGCTACAGTAAGTACTGGATTGCCGTAGCAATCCAGTACTGGAGAGGGACTGGAATCCCACAAAGCATATTTGGCTCCCCACATCGATATTTTAACCAATGAACACCGTGCTATGTGGTTTATAGTATTTACATTCTACAGTAGACTTCAAGAGCAAAACACAGGTGACCTTTCGGGAACGAGAAAAATTCGCGAAAGTAAATAGCATGAAAAAGTTAAGAGATGCGGTTTTCCATTACCTTTATATGGTACAGTTTGAAGAATTCGACAGTTTTGGTGTTCGGAGAGAATGGGTACATCCTCTCTCGCCTTTACTGGTCCCAAGTAATTTGCAACCATTCCAGTTCTAAATACTTCGCTTCAGTGAAAGGACTTTGGGATAATGCTACTTTATCGAGAACGCTTACAATCGTTTCGCGCACTTTATAGATCGCCGATCGACAGAGAATCGACACGTGCCGATCGACACGTGCTCTGGCACTTCTAAAAATAGTTTTCTTATTGTCTGCCAGTAAACAAACTCGTACGTCATCGTTTGATAGGCGAGGTCTCTCATACTTAAAACAAATTAAAGAATGGTATGAAAAGGTACACCTGCGCCTTAAACTGGCGAATCTCGAGTTTCCGTTGTTTGCCGGTGTTTAATAGTCTCTCTCATCTTTACGTAAATGCTACAAACTGTAGGCGCATGCGTAATAAATCTATATTAATAAAGAGACAGAGGTGTCTGTCGATATATCACGTGAGTGTAAAGCGACCGGGCGGACCAATCCTGGAAAAAAAATGGCCGACAAATATACAGGAATCGGTGTATTTTTTTTTCTCATGAAAGTACATAAATGTTACATATTTGGAAAGAGCTTCGAAAACTGATAATTTTTTCTGCGTACATTTATTCTGTTAATTCAATAGTTTTAGAGATATTTTAATTCTAAAATCACTCACTGCTGAGAAACCAAGTCATCTGGTGCAGTGGTGCTGCCGTCTGTCGGCAGCGACGGGAATGAAAATTGAAAGGAATTTATTCACTTGAATTTAATACATTTGTAGGCCTTTTTTTCTTTTGTGGGGCCCGAAGTACATAAATATGTTACACGGATGGCTTGAGCGTAGCTAGGCGAAGCCCGGCTAGTATCAAATAAACATGGCAGCGGTAGAGCGAACATATACTCATAACCAAAATCTACAATGTCGATTTCGTCAGATGAGGATGCCAAAATGATATTAATGTTCTTGATTTATAAAAGTAGAAAAAAGGGGAAAAAAACCCAGAATCGTAAACATTGGGTTACCATCTTAATTTGACGAAACCATCCAAAGAAACTTGAGCGATAATTAAATATGTCGTCTTGTGAAATTCTAATTATATGGACTCTTTAAAGGATAAGACTGACATGATACGAATCAAGATAATAAAATATTCGGGGAATATTGAACCTCTTTGGCCACATATTTAAGATATTTTCTGAAAAAAATGTCTATCACAAATAAATTTTTACTTGGAACTTTCAGTTTCTTTTGTCCCCAACAAATGACAGCGCCCAAATCCTACAGAATACCAAAACGTCGTCTCTACGAATAGAAATACGCAACTCAAACACAAACCATGATTCCTTGCTGTATAGCTTTTCGGTGCGCGCACTCAGCGAAGACAAAACTGGATTCTTTTACTTCTCCCGTGTTTGAATAACTTCAAACGACACTCTAAGACTGATCTCTTTTGCCACATTATATATATATATATATATATTTTATATATATATATATATATATATATATATATATATATATATTATATATATATATATATATATATATATATATATATATGTATGTATGTATGTAATGCCTTAACTATGGGATTACATTATCTAGTGTGCGGTTGATCTTATAATTAAAATTTCCCAAATTATTTCTTGTTAGGAAAGAATTTCCAGAATATGTTCATGCTAAGTCTATAAAAATGATATTTGATTTTGTTATCGCTGAAAATTTCTGATAACCGAGTTTCTGATAACGGCAGTTGAATGTGTTCAGCATCTTGAAATTAAGTAATAATCAACCTATGCTTCTTACTTGTCAGACAAGAAACTGTAGAAAGGAGCCCCGCAAATATTTCCAAGGAATGTCAAACTGAGGACAAGACTGCTGTAGTGGCCATCGTTGCAAACCAAGTTCCACTGAAAGGTAAGAAACATAAACACAATTTAGTGATGTAATTAGAATGTTAATAAATATGTGATAGCTCAAGTTTCAATGGATATGACAAACTCTCACGATAATGTATTTTGATTTTCTAAACTTGAAAAAGTAATAACATTTCAACAGCTAATTACTGCACACTTCCATACACTGCACACTACATACAAAGTCGAACATGAACCTCGAAATCATGGAAAAAGAACAAATTACGATGTCGAAAGAATGTACCCGTTCTATTTGACCGAAATCACCGGAATACAGTTTAGTACATTTGATGAATAACTTCAAACGACACTCTAAGACTGATCTCTTTTGCCAAATTATATACATATATATATATATATATATATATATATATATATATGTGTGTGTGTGTGTGTGTGTGTGTGTGTGTGTGTGTGTGTGTGTGTGTGTGTGTGTAATGCCTTAACTATGGGAAACAATCGTGGGAACCTTAAACGGGGGGTTTTGCTTAGAAAAATAGGAATTAACAATTTAAAACTGTGAAATCACGAAATATAGGGAAAAGAGAGAGAAAAAGGGGGTTTTAATAGCTAAAGTGATCAATAGAGGCCGCCACCTGACGGTCCAGTTAGAAAGAAATCATTTTTAGACAGAAGATTCTAAAGTTAGATCAGGTCAGGTGGTTCTCAATTACATAAGTAGAAGCTTCTAGAATTTTCGAAAGTAAGTGTCAGCACATTTTTAGGCCGGAGGAAGACAAAAGAACTGGGAGCAGTCGGCTCAGAGATCTGATGGGGAGAGGACGTATGTCTCGAGAGAGAGGCCTGGATGGAGTGGTTTGCATAATTTTGTTGGAGCTCTGGTATATTAATAAGTATGTAAAATAAACGAGTTTAAGCGATCTCTGTCGTCACATCGTACTCATTCGGACCACGATTGCCTTTAATTTAATAACGAAATGGATACGAAGCATGCCATATATATATATATATATATATATATATATATATATATATATATATATATATATATATATATATATATATATATATATATATATATATATATATATATATATATATATATATATATATATATGCTATTAACGTTCCACCTTTATTAATTAATGCATATTCTAAATATTTTCCCGTTAACTTTTCAATAAAGTATAGCCCCCTATTTCAAATTATGACCTAAGAATAAACGAATAAACTAGCTAAATTGTCCCTTAACGCACGCGCGCTAAGCAGTAAGTGTTATTTTCAAAAGATTATTCAACATCTCGTGTTTATCCCACGCCTTCCGAAAGATCATAAGACTTCTGACGCACGAGGTCAGATGGTTACTGATAACCAATTAGAAGTTTTTTGGCCCCCTGATGTCGAAGGTCATGAACCCTTCGTATAAGGCAGAGCAAGGGTTTTGCGCGGGCTTTTCGTGACTGTCCTCGTACTGTGATGTCCCGTGCATGCTTTGTGTCGTCCAGCACTCTTCTTGTCCTGTGTTGCTCTATCGCCGCGAGGCCGCTGGCCGAGTCCTTTCTTCATCAATCAAGATGTAACGTAGCTAAATACTCCGGCAGGTTCTGAATTTACCTGTACTTTTATGTGTGCTGTAACATACTTCAAAACACCGTTATTGTATGTCTATAATAAAGACATTTCTAAAAATCTATGGAGATTCATTTCGACCCCACTACAGAACGAATGCCTACAGCTGCTGGGCATTACAAATATATATATATATATATATATATATACATACAGGTGGTTATCAAAATAATGGAAACACTAAGAAACATCATGAAAACCTTTATTAATACGGCGCAGGAGCACCTTTTTTCATGTAATACCACCTGATTCACCTTGGAATTGAATTATACAAGTCATAAATAGCGGATATGAATATATTATACCATTCTTCAGGGAAAAATAATGAAAGTTCCTGAACAAATGCTGTGGTGGATATCGATACCTGGCTCTATCCGCTTATACAGATCACGAAGGTTGGATTATATACAGTCGGGGGGATTGTACAGGGCAAGTTAAGATATTTGACTTCTTTTTCATGCTCTTCAAACCAATACTTGATAGATTTAGCTATATGTATAGGGGGATTATCATCCTGGAGAATGCCATCTCCTGCAAGAAACAAGGTTTGAACCATAGGACTGACCTGGTAAACTAAAATTTTCACATAGTCCTTTCCATTCAATCTCCCTTTTAGGGTTACAATAGGGCCTGAAGAAAACCATGAGATACCATCCTAAACCCTGATAGATCTACCTCCATGATTGACAGTTGAGATCAAACAGCCAGAATCTTACGCTTGTGCAGGTGTTCTCCAGACATAACGATAACTATCATTTCACTTATAATTCAAATTAGGAGAATCAATTTTCTACTATATTTCATGTATCCATTTTCTTTTTAAGAAATATCACCGCCGTCCACACCCGAAGGTTATACGGCCCTTCAATAATGAAACTAATCATCCCGACTGCAATCCACCCCAGCCGGGTATAACTTTATTTTTAATATGTATAGATAAGTGCTTTCGACACATGCATCCTCAAAGTTGAAGAATTCTCTCCCAGAAATACCGTACTTTGGAAATTTTCGGCAAAAGTTTTTTTAAGTTACTTCTGGGTGAGTTAAAAAGAGGTTAAAAAACTGATCTAATATGCGATATCAAAGTTGTCTCAGGGGAAACGGTAGTTTTTGCCGACGTCAGGTAGAAAGCAATTCTGACGTCAAGTAATCACATATCAATCCTATTTGCATGCCACGATCAGATGGCGTTATCAGTTATTGTTAAAGATGCAGATAATGTTTAGTTGAAGATATTTCAGTAAAAGGTACTTCCTTAAAATCTTGAATGTGTAAAATATTGTCATTTACTCTTAAATTTTCAGGTATGCCTGTTACTTTAAATCAGACAGTGTATTTAGAAAATATTCCCACTTTTTTTTTTTCTTTAAGTTATAAATTAGTAAATCTCCACTTTCTCCTAAAAAATATATTAAGGTATTTCCTTTTCGCACCATAAAACAACGGACCTGAAATTAACCCTCGTAAATGCGCTGTTCAGTAGGTCATAGCTGGTTAATACTCAAGAAAGGAGTTTGTTCAAGACACGAAATGACTCAAATATTAATTATACAATCCATTCTAGTGTTCAAAAGAGGACAATAAAATAAGCAAAAGTGTATAAAAATTGCTCTAAAAGAGCTTAAATTTTATTTTTACATTTTTTTAACACCAACTGTGTACTGCAGATGAACTTATTAACACTGGCTGTTTATAGATTCATCAGTGATGAACGTAAGTCACGAGACTGTAGCGTACTGGAAAGATGAGGTTATTTTTCCCAAGACATCACAGAATGCGAGAAACACAGCTGCGTGTTATCGGGGCAATTTTTCCGTTTTCCCGCCTGTTTTGAACACGTGTGGAATTAAAAAACGATTCCTTGTTCCCCCTCTCTGAAAAACAGATGCATTTTCGTGGAATTGGGAGGGTCGCCGAAAAGGAAAATGCCACAAGATATAGGCAGAGAGTTGGAGAATTTGAGAGAGAGGCCGCTCAGAATCCGCCTTGTGTGGACGTCTTTTTTTAAGCTCCTGTGGTGGGACTGATAGGTCCGGGAACGTGCTTTGTAGATCTGCACAGAGTTAAATGGAATATTTTGTAACCTTAAATTTTAAATTTTTTGTTGTTTGTAAATAAAATTCCTCGTTAAGTTTCTGTTTTAAAAATTGGCTCCGCATTTTATTTAGGACTTTGTCTTTCTTACAATGGATCCAATAGTTGTGATATTTTTTCAAAATGCCTCAGAGAATTTAGCCTTGTCGTGACGCCACAAGACATACGTTTATTCCATTTAGTAATGACTCTTTTTAACTGTTTAAATATATAGATAAGATTGCGTAAAATAACTATTTCGACTTGGAAAAAATATTGCAGACCAACGTTTTGCCTCTTCTTGCTACAATTCCTCTAACTGATACTTCAAGAGGCAAGCATACATTAAGAACCACCTACTGGATACGTCCAGTTCTCACATCTAATGATTTAAATATGAAAGACTCTCACCCTGGTAACGGCCGTTGCGTCGTAGTCAGTCGTATCGTACTGCCAACCGTCACTGCACTGCTTCGTAGGCCAGCTCCTGTCTACAGTCAGATTACCCGAGTCCAAAATTTGCGAGTAGTTGACTTCGTACATGAGGCAGTAAGAGTCTTGTGGGGGTCTTATGAGCTGCTTCTGGATATCCAGGGTCAGATTGGAATCGGAGATACCCGGTACAAAGCACCAGTGATCTGGTGTGTGTGCCATGAATATCATGCCCATAAAGAACCAGGGAATGATCAAGTATGCCGGGATCAGGTACACGACGACTAAAATCTTCTGATAGAGACCGAAACCTCCAACATCTTTCAGGATGTCTTCGAAATCCATGGCGAGTTCTGCAGCTTTTGTAGTGTAAGAAGTACAGAAGGAATCTAAAGAGAAAAATCACTATATATTGTGACACTGTCTGAATTACTACATGAAATTAATATTTATATAAGTGTGTGATGCCCCGTTCCTACTCCTCAACATGCCATCTATGGGCGAACTGTTGATCTGGGTGGTATCTTAAACTCTAGGATAAGAGGCCATAAATTTCTTGTAATGTGCGGTTCTGACGTTATAGAACGCATAAATCCCAGAGTGGTTCGAGGGCTTTTGAGATTTCTGACACTATAGTGACACTTAGAATCCCATAAACTTCGAACACTTACCAGCACTTCAAACGCCAGAGAAATCCCTTTGAATTCGCCGACAGTATAAAAGAAGACCCCAATAGTCCAAAAGAGAGATCTGTTTTTGAGTGGCAGAGAGACTAAGCTCTCCTGGTCAGACAGGCCTGATAGGCCAGTGCTGTCATTGAACCAGAAGCCATCCTGACTATCTAACTGTATATATTCTAACTCGCTGTACATACTTGTTTTAAATGTTGTAGTTGTATTATGTTTAACGTATCGTAGTAAAGTAATTGAAGCGAAAGGTTTGTCGTATTATTGACTACGATACAATATATATATATATATATAGATATATATATATATATATATATATATATATGTATATATATATATATTATATATATATATATTATATATATATATATATATATATATATATATATATATATATATATATATATATATAGATAGATATACATATAGATATAGATATATATATATACATTGCATCATATCATGTTCACATATTTAAATACAAAAACATTTAACTACTTTTAACCCTAGTTTTAACTTAAAAAAGGTATCACCGCTCTGTGTAATGTGCATTTATATTTATAAATTAATTGCACATCATGTACACATATATAAATACGAATACTTTCTTGGGAATTTATGAAAAATATCGCGCGCATTTAATAACGCGATAGCTTTAAGATTCACTGATGCAGTATAATAACAATAAGGATCGTGGGAAAATTTATTCTGATTTCAGCTAGGACTCTCTGACTGAAATAAAATATTCCTGGATTAGATCAACAGGGAAGTAATCAAATTATTTTTCATTAACAATAAATGGGATTGATTAGGCTTTCCCTTAGAAAGTGATTTTCAGGAGATATTTTCTTCTTTGACTGTTTCATCCTAACAAAACAATGCAATCGGAAAACATTTGAACAACATAAAAAGATGCTATTTGGAATGTTTTCTTGCATAAACAAAATATTCATCATAAAAAAATCACATTTATGAAAGAAAATCAAAATTAAAGATACGATTTATATCATTAATTTTTCTAGATTATATATCAATAATTGAGCAAGAATTGCTTAACATTAATGTTTTGAGCAAACAATAATTTTGCACCAAATAATCAGTAAGTATGATCAAGCAAATGCCTCGTCGATTATGAGAATTTCATTAAAAACATGGTCTGAAGAAATACGTGAAAACAGGAATTATTATAGAAAGAACAGTCTGACTCTAGAACATTATTCCAGGTAGGATAAACCTTTAAACAATGAAATTACTTTTCGATAACAATAAAAGTAAATGACATGACATATTTCTCCCTTGATAATATTGTACTCGCGGAAGTAGTGCGACAGAAAATGATTTAACTTAAGGCGACAATGGACCATGAAAAACTTTTTTTTTATTTATTAACCAATTGCTATGAAATTTTGTGTACTTATACAGTTTTGTTTAGAGATGAAAATTCTAAATTTAAAAAAAAATCAGAATGTAATTAATTAAGATATTAATTAAAATCAGTTTGTTAATTACTCTATTAAAAATGCTCCATGCGCATTAATTTTTGTCTCAGATGTCTAATTTTCCCTCTTAAGTATATAGTTTTAATAAAGGTTATATAGTTTATATAGTTATAATAAAGGTTAGTAACAATATTTGATTTACAGTCATATTTATAAAAACTAGAAAAGAAATCGATAAAAATAGGTCATATTATGCAACATTTTATCAAAAAATATTTGTTTATTGTAAAAATATAAGTTGTTTTAAAATAGTATAATGAATTGATTACTAAGTTTTATTATAACATATAGAAATAATCATTTTATGAAATTTTATGAAAATTCAAGAAAAATTATGACGCATGGAACATTTTGAACTTACCGAAAACACATGAAACTTTGTTTTGAGAAAATGGCGTTTAAAGTTTTAATTTGACTAACATTTCCATTGTTTACGTTTTGAAAAGAATACTTATAACTCGGTTAATAATGATCAGATCAACATACTTTTTTTTTAATTTAAAGCTGATGATTTGCAGAATCATTTTCTGAAAGAGAAAAAAATCGTTTTGGGGACATATTTTTGTCAATCTGAAGGTCCATTGTCGCCTTAATAAAGAGAGCTTTAGGAATCTTCTTTTGACGTAAAACAATAATCTACATAAACAAAAGTCATTATATAGAAAAGCTCATTCATAAAAATAATTTATATTAAAGATACTGCTCACTAAATCTATGTAACATTTTATGCCCAGATAAAACCTTCTTACGAAGCAACATTCTTGAACTAAAAATAATACAGAGTGGCAAAGCTAAAGCCTCGCGAAATGTGGGTTGATTGGTTAAGAACGCTACGGTCATTTTTCGCTACACGAGGGATGATTTGACCCGGACCTACTGCTTAAAGGTTATTCCGAACGGTTACAAACGCCCATGCCAATACTAATAGAACTCGAACCCACAGTATTTGGTACCGCAATCCACTGCCCTAACCATCTGACCATCGGCCGGCCGCCAAATAGGAGAGTAACAATACATACATTATCAGGATAAGCGAATATAATAAGCAAACTTATCACTAAAATAAAATTATTATCTAAAAAGGAAAAATGCGCCCATCAATGATCTCTTTTCAGTGATGTTTCATGTGACTAAATTGTATTAAATTGACCATAAACAGGTAAACACCCATCCAGTTGTAGCAAGCTTAGAGACGCATGAAAGCTATATTTACTGCTTTAGAAAACTGTATTAGATGTCTTTTCAGGTCAACTACAGTGAAGTGTAACTAACTTTTTTTTTTTGTTTACAACTTTAGCATGGAAAAAATTAATTTTCTCATTGAAACTATGCTTGGAAATTATGAAAGTAAACATAAATGTTAAGGAAAATTTTAGTACATATTTTACTGTATATCATCAATCATTACTCTGATATTATAATTATAATTCAACATCTAATATTTTCCTTTTCTAGGTTTGCGCTTTTGAAATCAGTACCAAAGTAAGGCAATACATTTTTCTTCTCGGCATAAATGCATTAGTTATATATATATATATATATATATATATATATATATATATATATATATATATATATATATATATATATATATATATATATATATATATATATATATATATAAAGTATAAAATATTCAAGTTTTTCTGAAATGGGAATTAAGAGAGTAGACATACTAAAAGAACCTTTCCGAAAAATCTTACCTATGTTATGTTCAATTGATCTCCGGCTTCAAGCGTAACGAATGAATTCCAAATGCAAACCAAATCTTAGAATAGCAGAATTTCTTTCTCTTTTATTAAGCATCTTATCACGTGACCAGGTGCGTAATGAATCAAGATGTCACTGATAGCAAGAACCGTTTTGACACAGAATCAGCCATAAAGAAACAAACTCAGAATAACTTTTTTACAAGCCCAGAGCATACGTAAGTCGTCTGAACAAACGTATTTTGTTGTCAAGGCTATCTCAAATTCTGAGAGAATTCAGACAAGATACTTGAAATCAGTTAAAGGACGTGCGGCATTTATAATGTAGTTCATCTAATCTTGGGAAATCATTTATGGTAATTTATGAAAATATTTAAAGTGGCACAGGGAATTTTTTTTCCTGGACCAGTGCAGGAATTTTGAAGCCCGTCAAACCATACGTCATACGCTTCAAGAACACGTGATTTTGACAATATTATTTTATCATCATCTAAACTTTTATGAGTTTCTGTGAACTCACAATTTGATCCGACCCTTCGGCAATTGGCTGAAAACGCATGATCGCTACGTGCAGTCCCTGCAGATATAGTAATTAATTTTGGATCTTTGTAATCCGTTAATACTAACTCCATATGGAGTTAGACTAAGTCACCAACCCATGCCTCGCTTAGAATGGACGGGGTCCAGTTACCGGCCGGAACCATGTAGAGGCACCGAAGAAGACGCCGAAAACAATGCATCCTACAACTTCCTCAAAGGATGCCACTTCCTCAAAGGATCCCAGGAGAGTCATAGTTACTGTCGCCATTACACCCAAATGAAGTTCATCACTATTGAACTTTGGTGCTGTGGGGAGAAGACAACGCTGGAATCCGGCCTGAGTTTCCGTGAATTAGAAAGTTGCTAAAAGAGTTTTGATAGAGCAAATGAAAACCACGCAAATGGAAATAAAAGCTGTACAATTAGAAGTGAAAACTGGATAGGAAAAAGTGGACAAGAGGAAACGAACCTTGAAGGAGGATATGAAACTCTGACAAGAGACGAAACTCTCCTTTCCGATTAAACTGGACCGGCCGCCCGGTGTAGGGTAGGTTTATTTTTTTTAAATGTTTATCCTGTGAACGATGCAGCCGGCGCTCATTAACAAAAGGGTTGGCAGAACCGATACCTACATTAGATATTAGTTCTACAGAACCGGTGCGAACCGGCTGATTCCACCATTGCCTTTACCTAATGAGATATATAAATTATTGTGTGTACAACTTTTTCAGCATAGAAAAGGATTAGTGGATAGGGAGCTTAATTACGCCCGTCATGTGCTGCCATTAAATTTACTTCAAGGTAGCATTTGTCTCTAAAAGCATCGATACAAGCAAATTTGTTTAGTGCTGTCTGATTTGAACCGGTCTACTTCAGGAAATGTAGCTTACGTACCACCAACTGTTTAAATTTCTGTCTAACAGTATTTTCAAGCTGCTGGTTTAGTCATTAATTTTTTCTTTCAAAATTCTGAGTTTTCGTGAAACTTACACGAGATTTTAGTATGAAGTTTTAGGATAGGCTTTTATAAAAGTTACCTGTCATGAAACTTGAAAAATTCTAGTGTAAATTGCATAAAGATTGGTTGGTTTTGGTTGCACCAGCGTATATACATATAGTGGCTACTCGAGCCTAGCGTAAAAGAAAATGAAAGAAAAGAACTTTTTTAAAAATCGATTTTGCAAGGTATGATATTTTAGTGATGAAAGGACAAAAGACGAAGAAAAAAAGAGATGAAGCTTGGACGTGAAGAAATGGCAGCTAAATTGAGAACTGGACCAGAGGAAATGAAATCTGAAAAGTAAGACGCCCAAGAAAAAAATTTAATCTATACTTATATATAAAGAGAGAGCAATTTTTTACGTGGAGGGTAATCTTCAGAACCACTGTACCTATTTGAAAAATTCTTTCACTGTTTGAAAGGTACATTATTTCAGATGGACATAGGCTATATATTATGTATATCTGATCAGCAGAAATAAAGTTAGGGGCTTAATCCTAACAATCTTCATTGTTTCCGCTACTGTCTTCTACCGCTTTTTGTGCCGAAGATTTCAACGATCCTTATCGTGGTGCTATCGCGGTGTACTTCTGTTCTGACGCTAGCGTTTCGAACCTAGCCGTTCTCCGGCACGCCTTTTTCTTTTAAAAAATTTATTTTAATTATTAACTAACATAAAATTAATTTAAGGTATTATTTAGGTTATTATTAAGGTAAAAAAAGATTTGCAATTTATTGGCTATCAACTGGAAATTTATTGGTATAATATTTTGTTCAACCCGGACAAAGTCGGGACGGGCCGCTAGTCCTAAATAAAGGCCTAAATAGGGGAAATGAAAGTCAGATATGAGGTGTGGAGGGCCGAAATGAAGTCAGTATAAGAGGGAATGAGAACTGAAAGTAATAAAATGATAATACTTCAAGAGAAGGTTAAATCAAAAACTGAAACATTCAAAGGTAGTATTAGAAGCCATGTTGAATATAAAAGGCATGCAGTGGAAAAGCACTCTACTTTCCAATATGAAAGTTTCACGGTACAAAAGTGCAGCTACTTCTTCTGAAATAGCTCTCTATTTCGTCATTGTGTTCCACGCTTGCACTGACAGTAACTGCTGCAACAGAGGGCAAGGCTCGGGAGTTGCAGCTTCTCCCGGACTTCCTGATGGATCTAAAATAGAAACAGTCAATTCGACTTCGAGAGTCAGACTTTCCATTTATCCAGGGTAGAATTCTTGAATCCCCACATTGTAAACAACTTGAATAGATGGGACAATGGTACTCAGCTGGTTGCAAGTCAGTGGAGACTGGAGAGAGTTTCTAGATAGCCTTTCCCATTGCTGCAACAGTGATATTATCAGTTTGAGTTCTTCATTGCATTAAAATGCTGAATTACACAAAGGACCACGTGTATTCTACCAGGGTATTCACTTGGAACTGCAATCCCAAAATGCTCTATTGGAAAGGGAAAAACATTTCTAGCTGAAATTAGAATACAAAGTGCCATGCATTCTGGCATTCACATCCATATTTGCACCTTTTGGTTAGTATGCCAATCTGAAAAACAACATAACACGGGAAATTGAAACATTTAATACCAACATGCTGCCTACATTTGACAATATGCAGCAACGAGTTGATCTCAGTTTGGAAGTCAGTGGTAGACATTGGCATCCAATTGTTTCACCATCATCTGTGATATCGAGGTGATTATAAATAGGTAAGACATTTTGCAT
This sequence comes from Dolomedes plantarius, assembly GCA_907164885.2. Lineage (NCBI taxonomy): Eukaryota > Metazoa > Arthropoda > Arachnida > Araneae > Dolomedidae > Dolomedes > Dolomedes plantarius. The sequence goes on from OU015503.1 coordinate 73,048,443, forward strand.
TCAAATTTCAGCTTGAAATGTTTCCCTTTCAAAAATTATGGTGCTTTTCGGAGATTAAATCTCGATTGAATCTCAGAGTGTAGGATATTTTCAGTTTCATGCAAACAAAATTAAGACATTTCATAAATAGGACAGAAATCTTGAATCCTGCAAGAGAATCAAACATTACTGTTGATTTAAACGTCAATATGTGTCTTAAAACCATTGATCGGACTTGAGACTTTTGTGGTTTATGAAAAAATCGGCATTTCAGAATACGAAATTCTCGAATGCCGAAACAAATCTTATTTTCAAATCGCAATAAACAATATAGAGCATTTTTTGTGTTTTGTCTAATTTGAGATTAAAATTAGAAAACCTTGGAGCTAAAGGAAAATTCTCCATTGCATCCTTGGCCTTAAATAAGTAATTTGCTTCTTTGTTATACCGTATTAGAATAAGTAAATATAACACTGAAAACAAATTTCGTCTACAAATCAGTTGACAACAATTTATACTCGTACATTTGGCTGCTTCGTTATGCAGTATTAGAATAAGAAATTTTAAATTCAATGCCATAGAGTAAAATCTGTTGTCAAGTCCCTGGTAACATATTTTTTTGCTGTCAACTGCGATTTTAATGTCCCATTAATTTTGTGGATTTTTCTTTAAATGGCTATTAATCCCGCAGCATATATAACCGATTATCTTCTCTTTGTATAAAATGTCTCTTTCAGGACACATAACACGAAACTTTAATAGAGAAGTGGCAATTATCTGTCATATTTATGAATCTAGAGATAAGATACGAAGAGACTCAACACAACCCGTTAGATGCAGACCAATTCTTTCGGGACAAAATTACGAGAAAGTGATAAATTTGGCGACAAAATTACGAGAAAGAGATAAATAAAGTCAAAAGCAGAGAAAGGGTTTAAAAGAATGAATCAACCTGATTACAGTCACGGAGGCTTTTACAGAAGGTTTATCAAATTAAGAGAGGATAATAGCTATAAGATAATAGCTATAGAGGATAATAGCTATAGAGGATAATACAAGCACCACCAAGAAGGGTTATTTTATGTCAGGCCCTATACCAGACAAAAATTGTAAAGATTTATCAACTTAAACGCCTTTTTATTAGTAATCTAACTGCATTTTTACCATGGTTCTATTAACGCGCTTTCTTCTTTGTGTGTTTGTCCAGTACAAATCTTGCAATCGATTTTTAACTAACTTCCCGACTAGCTAGGCATTTGAAACTTTTAGAATAGTCCAGAACACGATGACAATGCATTCTTTTAATACTTTTAGCCATCTTTAAGCAGACTTGAATTCATTTTTACCATGTTTTCATTAACTCGCTTTCTTGTTTGTGTGTTTGTCCAGTACAAATTTTGCAATCGATTTTCAACTAACTTCCCGACTAGCTAGACATTTGAAACTTTTAGAATAGATCAGAACACGATGACAATGCATTCTTTTAATACTTTTAGCCAACTTTAAGCATATTGAATTCATTTTCAGTTAATTTTGTTATTTGAAAATTTCTTATAATTGCACTCTTTATTACCCATTTGATCATTTTCAGTTCATGGGATAATTCATCAAAAAATTTTTAAAGTATTTATTAATACACAGAATTGTTAAGTTTATATGATTCAACAGAAAATTTAAAAACGTTGTTTATAAAAAGTTATTTTTATCTTATAATTATTTAGTAATTTAACTCCCATTACAAAAGATTCATCCTATCTATATATATAAAACAGTTCCGTAACTGACTCATTCATTCACTGACTGACTGACTGACTGACATACAACGCACAGACCAAACCGCTGGACCTAAAGGGCTGAAATTTTGCATGGCGATTCTTCTAATAGTGTAGGGGTGCACTAAGAAAGATTTTTCAAAAATTCTTCTTAGATTTTTTTTAATTAAATTTTTAAGCTGTTTTTTAAACTTTTTTTACGTTTGCATTTAAAATAATACATTGAGGGTTATAAAATTTGTATCACGAGAAAGATCATAAAAATTCCTTCAAAATGAAATCTTTTTCGAACCTTTACCTGGATTTTCTGATTTTTGGTAAATTTTTAAAGATTAATTTTTAGAATTTAATTTATTAAATGTTGATCACGTGATTTCTTTTTCTGGTACTTTAAATAAATTTATCGTCACGTGCATAACAACTAAATAGACAAAAATGATATTCTTTTTCTTTCTAATGCAGCAGACGATTGGATATTATCCAAAAGAAAAAAATATCCCTTACGATTTTTTTATAAATATATATATATATATTTTACATCAATTATTATAAATATATATATATATATATATATATATATATATATATATATATATATATATATATTGGCATGAATTTCATACATTGACCGTTGTATTTAATTTGAATGTACTCCGTAGCGAAGCGCGGGTTTTCAGCTAGTGTTAACATATGGAGAAAATGTGTCCAAGGATTGCCGACTTGAACTGAAAGATTTTTTTAAATTGTACTTTGTAATAGAAAAAGTAGTTTTACACCTTGGGGTATTTTTCATTTAAAAAAATGCAAATAATATTTTTAAATTTAAATTATTCGGGGGGAAAATCTAGTCTAGTGTGTTTCAAACGCTCCTAAATTCCTTAGGTGGACGAAATTTATAATAATTACAAGAAAAAAAGAACTCTTTATATACCACGTTTTTAAATTTTCTGTTGAATCATATAAACTTGACAATTCTATGTAATAATAAATACTTTTTTAAATTTTTTTTTTATGAATTATCCTATAAACTTGAAAGAAAATGATCAAATGTGTAATAAAGAGGTATCAAATGCGTAATCAATCGTATAGCTCGGGAATTGGAAGTTAACTTGCGGTTAATATTTCGTTCCCGTCCCGTCCGATAGATGGCTGCACCCTTCTACAAAACAAAATTAACTGAAAATTAATTCAATTCTACTTAAAGATGGCTAAAAGTATCAAAAGAGTGCATTGTCATCGTGTTCTAGGTTATTCTAAACGTTTCAAATGTCTAGCTAGTCGGGAAGTTAGTTAAAAATCGATTGCAAGATTTTTACTGGACAAACACACAAACAAACAAACAAACAAGAAAGCGAGTTAATAAAAACATGGTAAAATGAATCCGGTTGCAAGGTGCAGAAAAGTTCAAGCTATCTGAAAATACCATTACTTTTGGATTATTAGCATTAATGTAGCTGTAAATAGTAGACACATTTTCTCCATAGGTTAATATTGATGTGAGCGAATCCTGTAGGGTACACATCACAGAAGCCATAAATTCTTCTCTGGTGGTGTAAACCCACTGTATTTTTTTATATAAACAACGTTTATAACGTTGTAAGGACTTCTATATAAATTATTAAAATTTAATTTTTATACTTTACTAGCATTATTGCCCGGCGTTGCCCGGGTAGATATATAGATATAAAATTTATTCATGCATTCCATCAAAAAAATACTGGGCTGCACCCCCGCTCTTCATGTTCATCTGGCCAGTTTTGTTTATTTGGGGAGCCAGGGCCAAAGGTCATTCGCAACCCTCTTCCTCCCGTGCATTGGAATTTTACCCCCCCCCCTGTCACCCCCCCCAAACCATCTCTCTTAACGCAGCTGGTTGTGGTGAAGGGGCTCCACAGGTGGTCGCGCACCTCTTAGAGGCACAAAAATCATTAAAAAATTAATTAAAAAAACTAATTGAGCCCCAAATTTCGTTTTTCCTGATTTAAGTTTCTCGGGTCCTAAACATTAACTGTACCGAATTTGGTCCCGGTGGGTGAAACAGTCTATGATTCTATAGCGGACAAACAAACAGACGAGCTCTTTTGTATATATAGATTTAATTTATCTCATCAGTTCTCATATTCATTTATCGGTGTAAGGTTTAATCGTAATCGTTATCGAAATGTTGATATTCGAATTTACTGTCAGACAGAAATATAAGAAATGGCTTTTACGCTCTGAAGAGAAGTAGGTGCTCACTGTTGCGACTCGCAAGAACTTGACTCTATCCTACTAGTGGTAACATATTTTAGTTTTAACTCTACATTAGTTTGCTCTATTTTTTTGGAATTGCCTTTGTGGCATTAACTTAGGATTCACACGTATAAGCAATTTTAAGTTTCGAACTGTAGTAAGAAGTTTTTAAAAAAATGTTAGTTTCTGTGTTTATACGTTGCTCTTCTTATTGAACATAAGGTGTAATTTTGATATGTTCATACGTAAAATAGCTTTCAGAACACTCGCATAGCACTAGCTAGTGTGTGTGTCCTCACTCACTTCTGTTCACAATAGTGACTATCTTTCTAAATTAGACTATAAAGAAGCTTAGATTTTCTGTTAAGATACTGTGGTAGTGGAAAATCCTGTTATTGCTGGTAACAAGCTAATACAGCTATGGTTGACTAATTTGGAGCATCTGCTTAAACCTTGTTTAGATTGATTGAGGCACCTGTTTGAGGTGCAGGGCCGATCATGCCGATAACCCAGCATACCTTCAAAAATAAAATTATACGTTTTTGTTAAAGAGCTGATGTCAATAACTGCCACTTCATCGTGACGACAGGCGATTCCCTGCTAACTGGAACCTTACAAGGGATATTATTTCAGACTTCGTTTCAGGAACTAGAAGCTGTCATTCATCGTCGATTGTAAACAAGTTTTGCCCCTCTAAACTTGCCAAGTCATCCTTTGTTTCATTTGACTGTTATAGATGCTATTTAGAAGGTTCAAGATGCAAAAGTTTAGTTTTGTTTCTTCATTCACATTACGAGACGAATAAAGCTCAAGGTGGCCTTCTGGTAACGTGCTGGCTTTCGGTGCTGAGGGTGCTCGGATCGAATCCCGGGGCTAGCCATAAAATACCTCCGTGTCTAGACTGGATATGGGCACGTTAAATCCGTAGACCTGAAACTCCCTCTGTGAAGGTCAGAGAGGGTAGGAGAGGGCACGATCCCCCCAGATGTACGGCCATATATATATATATATATATATATATATATATATATATATACCGGGTGCGTCATAAATTCGTGCAAACTTCAAAAATTCAAAATAAAAGACATAATGCTCGGAAAATTTTTCTGTTTGCGCAAATATGATCAGAGGGATTTTGGATTTTTTTTCCATGTGTAAAATAATAAAAAAAAAAAAAAAATTCCAAAAGTAACCGAAAGAGGGCGCTCACACGTCATACTGAGACGTTTTATGCAAATCAGGCAAACACAAACAGAAAATCCAACATATCACAATAACATGAGACTGTGCATTTATTTTAAAGTTATAGATGTTCAACATTACCACCAGCACAAGGTAATAGGCAAGTGAGGCGAGTCACTACGCCCATTACAGCGGAGTGTAGCATGTCGCCATCGATGGCAGCGACTATCTGTTGAATGGCATTTTTCAGTTCCACCAAAGTGGTTGGGGAATCCCGGTACACACGAGACTTTAAGTATCCCCACAACCAAAAATCCGCCGGGTTCAAGTCTGGTGATCGTGAGGGCCACTGAACCTTACAACCTCGACTTATCACTCGGTCTTCAGTGAAAGATTCCAACAGGAACGTCTTGACATCACGTAAAATGTGGGGCGGCGCACCATCTTGCATGAATGTGACAACAGGTAACGCATGTCTTTCCTGCAATGCAGGCTTAACGTGGTCACGCAAAAGCGTAAGATACCGTGCTGCAGTGACTGTACAGGTTTTCCACCCGAATGCAGGACAAGGCTCTTCAAAAAAGAAAGGGCCCAGAATAAAAGACGCGGTGAAACCGCACCAACCAGTCACACGAGGAGAATGCAGTGGCCGGTTCAGATACTCACGAGGGTTTGAAGTAGCCCAGATACGACTGTTTTGCGTATTAACGTCACCATGCAGTGAAAAGTGGGTTTCATCCGTACACATGACATTCAGTAACCATTGTGGGTTACTTTCCATTTGTGCCAGACCCCATGTAGCAAAGATTTGTCTTGCATCTGTATCTGTCGGTAATAACTGGTGAAGTGCATGGATTTTGTACGGATACAGATTCAACATTCCGTGCAGAATACGTCGAATCGACGGTTCCGGAATGCCCGTTCTTCTCCCAGCTTCACGAGCCCAATACGCCATTTCCAATACGCAACAAAATTGTGTAAACCACCTTTACTGACTAGACACAAAACCCAGCATTTTCAGTTTGCAAAACAAGTGATGACTTGGGATGACAAATGGATGCAGGTTATTTTCTTCGATGAAAACAAATCGAACGTAGATGATCCTGATGGTTCAAAGTATTATTGACATGATTTGAGAAAAGAAAAAGAAATTTTCTCAAACCATCAAAATTAGGTGACGGATTCGTTATAACATGGGGCTGGTTTTCGTTTAACGGCGTGGGGTCACTTCCATTTCTTTTAGGAAAAGTTGATTCAAAGGCATATCTAAAAACTCTTTCTGATCACCTTTCACCTGTTACACCACTTATGGCAGGGGAAAAACGGATTTATCAGCAAAATAATGCGCCTATCCAGACAAGCCATAGAACAAAACTCTGGTTCCAGAAGAAAAATATTGAAGTTTTTCAATGGCCACCCAGATGTCCTGATCTAAACCCTATCGAGAACATGGGGGGAGATCTAGAAAGACGAGTTTACAAATAAGGAAGGCATTTTTCACCAGCTTCTGAACTCAGATCAACGATTGAAGATGAAAGGTACAAAACCAGTCCCAAACTGTGCCAAAAATATAATAATAATGTCCATGAAAGATAGAATTTTGGCGGTCATTAAAAGCAATGGTGGGTGCACAACACATTAAGTATTTGTTTCTTCATTATTGTATTGTTTTTATTTTCCTGTCCTTAAGGTTACAGGGGAAAAAAACTGTCCTTAAGGTTACTGTCCTTAAAGTTACTGTCCTTAAGGTTACTGTCCTTAAGGTTTTACTGTCCTTAAGGTTACAGTGCCGCCTCTTGCAGCTATAACGGCTTTAACCCGGTTAGGCATCGAGTCGAACTGGACTTGGATGACAGATTCTTGGCTTGGATGACAGAATCGTAGTGGCTGAAGAGCGGTGGCAGCCCAGTCTCTCAGCAACCCATGACCAGAGGTTTTCAGTGGGTGAGAGATCTGGAGAATGTGCTGGCCAGGGCAACATTCGAACAACCTCTGTGTCGAGGTATGTCAGGACACGACGGGCAACATGCTGTCTTGCGTTATCTTGTCGAAAGATGATGTCTCCCAGGCCTCGAATATAGTGCTCTGCCACCGGCCTTAAGATCTGACAAATGTAACGCTGGCTGTTCAGATTACCGACGACGCGAACAAGAGGTGTTCGTGTCTTGTACCCAATGGCTGCCCATACCATCAAGCCAGGTGCAGGGTCCGTATGACGATATCGAATGCAAGCAGACCACGTGCGTTCTCCTCGGTGCCTCCAGACACGGATACGTCCATCATGATGCTGCACGCAGAACCGGGGCTCGTCTGAAAAGACGACTTGGTGCCACTAATGTATCCAGTTTTGTCGTTGGGAGCACCACTGTCGCCGCGAGTCTCTATGCTGCAGTGTCAAGGGACGCCGCAATAATGGTCGCCGTGCAGACAGTCCGTGCTGCTCCAGACGTTGTCCCACTATCCGTGCGGATACTTGTCGTGCTGCAAACAACCCCATTTCCTGACTCAAATTCCTTGATGTGGCTGTACGATCCTGAAAGGCCGACCTGACAATGTGTCTGTCCTCTCGGGCGTTAGTAGCGGGAAGCCGTTGAGATCCTGCATGGCGTTCAGTATGACCCTCCTGAATTTATCGATTCCATATTCGCATGACAGTCGTTGGATTCCGACCAATGCAAGTAGCAATATCGCGGAAAGATAAACTGCACTCTCGATAGACCCCGATCCGGCCGCTATCGAATTCCGACACGTACTCGTAGCCATTTCTCCTTCTTATAAGAAGCATAACCCGATCTTCTCCCAAACAACCAACATTCAAATGCGATTTCCGAATGAGAAACACGCTGCGTAACTTTCGTGTTATACAGAGTTTCAGATGCCGTTTCTCCTACCTGCGTCGTTAGTTTGCACTTGAATGCTAATCATTTGCATATCCCAGCATCTTCTTCCTTTCATGCGAATTTGACATTTGTATCATCTCTCCTTCGTGGTGTTGCAATTTTAATGGCCATCAGTGTAGTACATGAATGGTCGAAATATTTTAACTTATAAAAAATATGATTTTGGTTCAAAATTAGAATAATTGTCAATAACAGTTATTTTACCCTTTCAAATTATGTGGCATATAAGAAATTGATAAAATATCAATATTAAAGAGCTCTAAAATACAATTTACAATTACCCCTACAACATAGGGATAATTGTAAACAAGTGTTTTCTTTATCTCTCTATTCTAAAAAAAAGTAACTGGCGCCGCCGCCGCTGCCAAAAGCTTGTCACGCCATCTCCTCCGAAACCGCTGGGGGCATGGGGTCGAGACCGATACCAATAGATACAGAAAATGCGGGGAAGAAAGTAAGACATGTCTCATCTTCATCGGACTTTAAGTTTTTTTTTTTTTATTTTATGTTTTGTGGAAAAATATTGACTTTTTCATGTTCAGATTACGATAACTCGCCAAAAATTAATCGTAGAATTTTTATCTTTTTACAATCTAAGACTACGGACATTTCTCCTTCAAACAAGACCTCATTTGTTTAAAAATAATTTCAAACAGACTAATATTTTCATTAAAATATTAAACCCACTTTTTCGAGAAATATCGTCACAAATGTGGATGTAATATCGATGCTCCTCGAATTTTTATCTTACAAAGAAAATATTTACATCATCTGGAAGCCGAAAGCTTTCTTATTCATATAAACCTCATTTCAAGTCAATATCTTAAATTTTCGATTTTTAATTGAATTTTAAAGCTGAAACAGTGATTCCCTCCACAGTGATTCCCCTTCAACAGTAAATGGATGGAAGCTGTTGCATTGCCCGAGAATCACAACTATGTATCTCGCTATTAGCAACTTATTCCTTCAACTTGCTGTGACATGATTGGCGCTGTGCTTGAGCGCGCTGTTCGTATGTGATAGTCCCCGGTTCGATCCCTGTGGACGCTCATTTTTACTAATTATTCTAAATATTTGAATTTTATTCTTTTAATTCTTATTATATTTTTTATTTTACTTATCTGAAGAGGGCTTAATTTTTATTTTACTGCTGAGCACATATTTTCTGATGTACATATCTTGCTACTGGAGGTAAAGTCGTAAGACCATCGCATTCCAACAAACTCAATATACCTTGACCGTGACCCTAACAGAAGAGCGAGCGTAGCGAGCCTAGGGGCAAAGCCCCTAGTGTTTTCAATAAAATACAGATACAAAAATGGAGGTAATTGGGAATCAGTTGGCCTTGTATTGCTTCATGTTGTGTTTTAAAACCTAACCTCATATATACCGTTAAATTTTTAAATGATAAAGTAGGATGTCGCTGTAAGAAGCAATAGTTCCAATCGGTTCCTGAAACACCATCCTTAAATCATGTATTGAGATTGTTTACTTTAACATATTCAGTGACAATATTTCTTGCCCTCTAACACTACTGCTATGCTCCAGCCCATGGACCAACAGGGCATCTCTAAAAAACTGCATACCAAGGTCTTTTACCTGAATTTCTTTGAGGTGACTTAGGATACTGAGTTGACACACGGATTTCTGAAAGGACCATTTCAATATCCTCCACTTTATCACTTTGTCGAGTAAGGCTTGGCGTGATCTTACAAGACCATGAACTCTTCCTGGAAGATATTGTGACCAGAAGCTGTAACTCCGAGGGACTTTAAAAGGTTTGAGGCTGAACCTAGCCCAATAGTAGAGGACATTGTATCTGGGCAATTCCATGGACCTTGAGGTCAGTGATGAAGACATCGAAGAGTTAGGGCCTGTTCACATAGGAGTCCGTTGCGTAGCGTTAAAGGAAAGATGACGTTGAGACGAAAATAAACCAATCAAAGGCGTTAAAAATGTCGTTGCTAATCGTTTGGAGGTTTGTCATTGGTTAAATATATTTCAATACTTTAACGCTACGCAACGGACTCCTATGTGAACAGGCCCTTAGTGGAAGAGCACAGGGAAGAGCTCAATGCTGACGAGCTGTAGGAGTTTCAAAGGAAGCAGCAATAGATAGTGGTTGAGGAACATCCTTCAGGAGATGAGAAGGGAAGGGAAGAAGCCCCTACTCCCCAGCCACAAGAAATGTGTTCTACATGGGTTGAACTGCAAAATTTTGTTAAAAAATATCACTTTGGCAAAGATCTAGCAAGTCAAAATGTAGGCTTGTGTATCATCAATTAATGTCAACACTTCAGAAACACTTTGAAACGTAGCAAGGCAGAAGCCAGTGGGCAGAAGTAATATTCTCTTGGTGGGTTTGTGGTGAAACTCCCTGAGTCTCCAGCAGGGTTCAGTGGTAAACAAAAAGGAAAAATAACCCCAGATAAAGTGCCTAATGTTTAATTAGAAGGATATTCTCCATACAAGCAATAATCTCTCTTCTCCTTTATCTCGCCAACATCCTATTAGGCCATCAACTCCTCTCAGTGCTAATTTAGTGAAATATTTATTTATTTTTTACTTTATCTGATTTTTTTTATTTATGTCTGTCTAGTTTTAAGATTTTGTGCCAAAAATCAACCCCATCAATTTATAAATTGCCAAGTAAAATGTAAAATTTTCGGGGTTCAGAAACGTTCAATAATTTGTACATTATTTCGATTTACATTACACCTTATGGGAAACATTCAGTCGGTACTCGTCGTGCCTTCTGGAACCAATTAACGACGAGTTCCGAGGTATTTGGAAATTTAGAAATAGTGCAAAATGGCAATTTTATGAATTAATGCCGAACCCCGTTATAACGAACTTCAAGGGACCAAAGGTTTTGTTCGCCATATCCAGTGGTTCGCTATATCCGAACCATTAAAAAATGTTAAGAGTTCATAAAATGTATAACTCATTATTTGCTATGTATATTCAATAATGATGTATTGAAAGAATGATAAAATCTCTTAAAAATGATCATTAACGAATTAAATTGACTAAAATCGATTACATTAAACTGACACAATATTAATTAAATTAATTAAAAATGAAGACAAATGGAAATAAATTGATTTTATCGTTAATACTTGCTCACTGTTTTGATACAGAAATAATCGATAATCTCCTGCTGACATGATGCCGATTTCAAAAACATTTTATGAATTTCTTTGTCCAATACATCAAATGACTCCAACACTCTTTCTTCCACTGTAAGTGTTGACAAAAACTTATTAATTACACTCATCGCTGATGTAGCATCTGAGATGGTGGAGATTTCGTCATTTATGTGCTCCTCTTCATCAGCATCAGAAGCAGAATAATCGATTTCAGAATGATTCATTTTAATTTCTTCCACAATATCTTCAGCAGTCGGATTTTCACATGCGATGACTTCATCATCGCATGTTTCGAACAATTGCATGCCACAATCTGAGAATGGTGAAAGTTTGTGCTTTTCTATCCACATCGCGATAAGTAAATCTTCATCATCTTGTTCTTCAACATTCTTTGCTTCTTCACCATTCGTTGTATCTTCGACATTCTTAAAACGTTTGAAAATTTAAAAAAAAAAATTCAGCTGCCGACTGAAAAAATGTTTGTTATAGCCAATTTTTAAGATTTCGGAGGTTCGCTATAAAAGGATAAATTAGCATTAAATACAATAGGAAAACGGTGGGACCAACATTTTCGTATCCGGGAGTTCGTTATATACCATGTTCGCTATAACGGAGTTCGACTGTCATAGCATAAGGGCGGAGGTTGCATCGGTATGAATACTTTTGTACTCCTACGATGGTTCAAACGAAAGAAAGTTTTAATTTTTAGTGTGGTGCAATTTTTAGTGTGATGTATTATGTTCTCTTAAATATTTCAAACATTTTTTTTTTCAATATCTCTTGTGCATAACTTTCTCGATGAAAGCTGTAAATAAATCTTTCTGGCTGGAGAGGTGAGAATGGAAATCCGTTATCATTCAGATAAAAAGTAGAAGACCAGACTACCTCACAAATATCCTTGATGTCATCTAAGCTCCACATTACATCAATGATCGCATGAGTTCGCAATGAGAATGAATTTTTTGTTTCTCTTTTTTTCGAAATGTGTTTCGTATGTCATATCTCGTTTTCCCTTATCCTGCGATTCACGTAATAAGCTAAAAGATGACGATAAAGTAACGTCCCGAAAAACTAATAAATCTCCCCTCTCTCTCTCTGTTTACCTATGACATTTCGCCGTTTGCTTACGCGTAAGGAAAGCACGTGTTACGGGAATGGCATTTTGTTCAAATCGGTCTGCATTTTTAGTTATTATTCATGACGGTTACAACTAGGGTTTCCAAATATCCGGATTTTCTGTATCTCGGTTATCGGATAGTCATTTTTAAATTTTCCGGCCAATACCGGCAGGGGCGTGCTTAGAGTTTTAGCGGCCCTGGGCGAAACAGATTTACTGGCAATCAAATTTCTCTACGTTGTAGCGTACTGGAAATAGGGTCTTATTTTTTCCCGAGACCCCACAGCTGCGTGTTTTTCAAGGAATGTGTTGTTCTGTTCCACCAGTTCGGAACACGTGGGGGGGATTAAAAACTGCTTTCCTCACAGATGCAGCCACTAAAGCTGTCATCTTAACGTTTCGGCAATGTAATAAAGTTCGGCGTCTAAGAAGAGCTGTCAGCCGATAATCTGCCGGGCCCTCCACCCCTTTGAAAATCCAGACATTGGAGAGAGAGACGCTGTATAAAATCCGACCTGGATAGACGTGTGTTTGCTAGGCTCCTGTGTTGTTGGGCCGAGAATGGGCCCTGGAGCGTGCATTTGTGAATCTGCACGTAAATTAAGTGATTATGTCGGAAGTGTTTAATGTTTAATTCTTTTTGTAACTAAATCTACTTGTTAAGTTTTTGTTTTAAAAATTTTTGCTTCGCTTTTAATTAGAACTCTGTCTTTCTTTGGTATGGATCAATAGTTGTGAAATTTCTTCAAAATGCCTCAGAGAGAATAGCCTTACTACTTGTCGTGACGCCACAACGTATTGCAGTGTTGCAAACCTCTACGAAGCGCCTCCCCCTAGCGCCATGTCGAAATCCCCCTGTTTTCCCCCTAACACCAACTTGAGATCCCTCTAGACCTAAAAGAAATTCTGGTTCCAAATAGGCATCCTGTTTGAGAGATAAATTGGAATAAATAGAAAATACACACTTACATAATGAAATGGAGGTTTATTTACATTCGACATATGTATGGAACTTATAATCTAATTTAAAAAAAAACGCTTCTCGATTGTACAGAATATTAAAAAATGTTCCCCCCGCAAAATACCCCTAAAAAAATGTGGGCCCTAAATCACCCCTTTTTATCTAACTTACCCCCAAATTTAGGGGAAACCCCCAAATTGGCAACTCTGACGTACTGAGTAATGGATCTTGTAACCCCGATAACCCCCCCCCCCCCCTGAAAAAAAACTGCATCCACTACTGATTTTACTAATTATTACTTTTAATGCATTGAGTTTCGATACTAAATAACCCTACATTCTAGATACTTAAAAGAAAAGTATACATGAAATTACAATTGGTCCACTAAAATATAAAATTAATCAATTTGTAAGAATAATGAAACAATGGGAAAATTATTTACACGATTTAGAAAATGTAAATTGTTAAAAAAACAAATACTTACATGTATGAATTTGTTGGTTATAGGGCAATTTTTCTTGCTTTCTGAGTAGGAAAATTGTCTATTATAAGTGAAAAGTCCAAAGATGATGAGAGATCATTTTCATGTGCCAAGGAGGACGGGCGTACAATCCGTATTCAAAGCATACTGATTGTACTTGCTTTGTAACATTTTCAATTCTTCGAGAAGTGGGAAATAAAATTCATTATAATAATAGAGAGAACAAGTAAAAGCCATTTTTTTTGTTTACCCCACACCTTCAGCCTTCAGACCCCTTTTCCCAACAGGTTTGGAGCGCATTTACTTACTTGTCTTACACTCCCTGGAGAAATGTCTTGTATATTGTTTGCTTTGAATAGACCAAACATTTGACCAAATGGTATTAGTATTCGTTCACAAAGATATGTTCCCGTTTTCCCCAGTTTGCAATTATTCCGTGAAAACGGACAGATTCCAACAAAACGGTTTATAATTCTTCAAATGACTGTATGTAGTGACTGACAGATAGTAGAAACTGATATTGAAAAAAGGGATTGATAATCAAGGTTTTACTATAACTGAATTGAAGATAAATCATGTTTTTCTAACCGAGAAATTTTTCGAACCAAAAGGGTAGTTTGTCAATTAAGGCCGTCTGCACACGGAGCAACTCAAAAGAAACGGATAACTGACTCAAATCACAAACCAGTCCGTGATGAGTCGTAACCTATGTAATTGAATGGAGCCCCGCACACGGCGCAACTGATTACAAACCCGTCCGACGGGTTTGTAATCAGTTGCGCCGTGTGCGTGGCTCCATTCAATTACATAGGTTACGACTCATCACGGACTGGTTTGTGATTTGAGTCAGTTATCCGTTTCTTTTGAGTTGCCCCGTGTGCAGACGGCCTAAGACTCTTCCTGCGATTCTTTTCAAAAAATCGAAACATATATTTTTTATAAGTTGAATTATAGAAACCTCGAAAAATGAGGGATTTCTTAAAAAACCCGTTAAGAATAGTGTTGCGATGGGGAATAAAAATGGCGGCCCTGGGAGGTCGCCCAGTTCGCTCCTCCCCCCCCCCCCCCCCCTTCTAAGCACGGCCCTGAATACCGGATAACCGAATAAAAATAAGTATTACTGAACTTTATAAATACTGAACTTTTTAAACTTTGCTGAATTCATTTATTTTGGTCATTATAAGGATATTTAAGATAGGGTTTTCTGATTTCACATTTTCTTTAAATTTTTGTGGCTTAAAAACTTCAGCGGGGTGTGGCGCTGTAGTCTTGCTACAGTGACGTAACTCTTAGGGTATAAAATGGCTGATATTTGGCTATAACCGTTACTCACTTGAATAGGGTGAGTGCGCCTTTTGCATTTCTGTCATTTCATTTGTGTTCTTTTAGGATTGTATGTGTACTTGCATTTACGGTGCGTTGAGCCCTAAGTGCAGGATGTCTGTTTAATTTCATTTTTATTTGATTTGACTATCTGTTTCAATGGGGATCTCGGAGCCTTGGGATGTATTTTGGTTAGACCTGCATCCTATTCAGAAAGTTCCCCCTTGAGGTAATTGACTTTTTTAGGCCTCCTGAAGACGCGACCAGTCGGTTACCTCGATATATGGTTTAGTTATTTTACTTCTACAGAATCTTGCATTATGGTGCGTTGAGCCCTAAGTGCGTGATTTCGGTTTATTTTTTGTAATGGCGGCTCCAAAGCTATTGCCTCCCCCCCCCCAAAAAAAAAAAAAAATAGCCCAGCGTATTTTATTTTCATAGCCTAAAATGATATAATCATAGACCTAATACTAAATAAGTTTAAATTTAAAATGAGACGATGTTTATTTCTTATATATATATATATATATATATATATATATATATATATATATATATATATATATATATATATATATATATATATATATATATATATATATATATATATATATATATATATAAATATATATATATATATATATATATATACAGTGGCGCACCCAGGATTTAATCTTGGAGGGGGCCGAGTTGAAAGGATAAAAATATTTGTAACGCAAATTCAATATTCATAATGCAATATCTATTTCTTGGGGGGGACGGCCCCTTTCCCCCCCCCCCTGGGTGCACCACTGTGTGTATATATATATATATATATATATATATATATATATATTAATATAATATTATATATATATATATATATATATAACCCAAGAACCGACGTTGCAACCCCCCCCCCCCAAAAAAAAAAGAAACCCTGGACTGGAGCCGCCCCCAATTTTTTGTCTACATTCTTCCTGCTAATAATTATCTTGCTTTGTTGAATTATTTACTTTTAGTTATATTTGTCCGTTTTCAGAATGAGGATTTGTTGCAACTGCGCAATCTTTAACTGAAAAGTTAAAATTTTTAACGCTAGGGTAGGTTTTCTATTAATTTCTTCGGCAGTCTGTGCCCTCTTTATACGTTTTATTTCGTGTTGAATTATGTACATTATTTGTGTTTTCATTTATTTGGGTAATTCAAACAATGTAAATAATTCAACACAAAATAATATACATAAAGAAGGCATAGACAGCCGGACAAATTAACATTAAAACTATCCTAGCGTTGAAAAAATTTTTAACTTTTCAATAAAAGATTGCACAGTTGCAACAAATCCTCATACTGAAAAAAGACAATTATAACTAGTAAAATGTAAATAATTCAACAGAGAAAGATATTTATTAACAGGAGAATGCAGACAAAATGAACAGAAATCCTGAAATTAGACCTAAATGCACCATAAATGCAAGATTCTGTAACAGTAAAAGAAGTAAACCGTATAACAAGGCAACTGACCGGTCTCTTCATCAGGAGGCCTAACCGAATCCGTTACTGTAAAGGCTTAACCGCCTTGCGTGGGAGTTCTTTCATGCGAGAAACAGAGACGACAAAAGGAAAACTTCCATATTTTGTCCCAAGCTTTTATTATATCCTTTTTAATGGACACAGCACACGCATTAACATATAAAGTAATTAAAAGAACATTGATCTCTCACACAGAGCCATCTTCGACAGCTAAACCCTGTTGGCGCTCCGAGTTGACCTATGTGTTCTCGTCCGCAGTTCAACTCCAACTGCCTCTCTCCAACAACAAAGCGCTCCCACTGGAAGCAGGGTTACCACACACCAACCTTGACACGGGTTTTACCAGACCTGGTGAGCCTTACAGTTACCTAAAGGGGGAACATTCTGAATAGGATGCAGATCTAACCAAAAGACATCCCAAGGCCCAGAGATCTCCATTGAAACAGATAGTCAAATCAAATGAAAATAAACAGAAATCTTGCACTTAGAACTAAACGCACCATAAATGCAAGATTCTGTAGCAGTAAAAAGTAAACGTACAATCCTAAAAGAACACAAATGAAAAGACAGAAATATAAAAGGTACACTCACCCTATCCCAATAAGGGCCTGTTCACATAGGAGTCCGTTGCGTTGCGTTAAGGAAAAGATGACGTTGAGACAAAAATAAACCAATCATAGGCCTCCAAACGATTAGCAATGAAATTTTTAACACCTATGATTGGTTTATTTTCGTCTCAACGTCATCTTTTCCTTAACGCAACGCTACGGACTCCTATGTGAACAGGCCCTTAGTTTTGCAGTAACGGTTATAACTAACGGTTATAACGGTTATTCATTTATTTGGGCTCGATGTTTAGCAGAAATAATGATATCCTTTCTGAATTAAAGAGGCGTTTAGCTGCGGCTAATATAGCTTTTTATGGATTAAGGGCCTGTTCACATAGGAGTTCGTTGCGTTGCGTTAAGGAAAAGATGACGTTGAGACGAAAATAAACCAATCATAGGACTCCAAACGATTAGCAATGAAATTTTTAACGCCTATGATTGGTTTATTTTTGTCTCAACGTCAACTTTTCCTTAACGCGCGCAACGGACTCCTATGTGAACAGGCCCTAAGACATTTACTAAAATCGGACTTTTTAATCTAGAAAAACAAAGTTACTAATCTACAAGACGCTCATCCGTCCTATTTTGATTTTCCTTCAGAGACCTGGACTCTGACAGCGAGGGAGGAAAAGTTTGTGCGTCTTTTTGAACTCGGGGTCTTGAGAAGTGTTTTGGGAGGTATTCTGGAAGATGGAGTCTGGCGCAGAAAAACGCAATACTACACAGAAAGTTCGCAATATTATACAGAAAGTTCAAAGAGCCAGATGTTGTTCATAACATTAAAATATGCCACCTCAATTTGGTTGGGCATGTTATCCGTATGAACGGCAGTTAACATACTAAAGGAAATTTTCTCGGCTAGACCAATTAACACAAGAAGACCTAAACTTCGTTGGGTGGATGCGGTTGAGAAGGATTGTTTAATCCAGGGGTCGTCAACTTTTTAACACCTACTGCCCACTTTTTGTATCTTTGTTGATGGCAAAGTTTCTTAACTGCCCACCGGTGCATAATTTGGCGCAAGTGTGAAGTAAATTTTAGAGAGGAGGGTTTGCAAAAATATGTACTTAAATTTATCTTTTTATTTATACTTTATGTAATTATGTACATAAATAGCTACGGATGGCTGCGGAGCTAATTCGTTGCTCCCTCGTCCACGAGTATACTTCGAGATGTGTCCGGGGAATTATTACCTGTAATCCAAGTTTAGTGTAATGCAAGTCTAGATGGAATTCAAAAGTAAATTGCAAAAGCATATTTAAAAAAAAGTCAAATTCGCAAATATGTTAGCAGTGTATTCAATATATGGAGGAAGGACAAAATTTGTAACAACGAACAAAAATTCCCACCGCCCTCCATGAAATCTTGAACCGCCCACTAGTGGGCGGTAGGGATCAGGTTGACTACCACTGGTTTAATCCTTGTTGTTTCCAATCCCCTTGGAGTAGAAAAGCCTACACCAAGTCCAATTGACCTAGGTCCTCAAATCCCAGGTCCTTGGTAAAAGGTAGTAAGCAGCTTCACTTTAAGGCGAGGTACCACTAGGGCTGAAGTCTGACATGAGCTCGAAGAATATCGGTCCCGTAATTTTGAACCGAGTCAAGTGATGAGACCGGAACACTTTGACTCCGCCACCATTAGTGAACACGGCGGTGGATTTGCAGCGACGAGCATCGAACCAGAGATGTTCAGATCACTAGCCCGCTGCCCTTGCCAACTGGGCCACCACGCCCGATTTAATCCTTAAAACTAGGATTTGGAGGAGTTTGTTGGCTGCTAGTAGAGGTGGCTGAAAACGTCTGGTTCAGAAGGCCTTGGCTCACCATGGGCTGGCGCGCCATGAATGATGAACTTTACAGATATTACTTTTATTGCTTTTAAATTACAAAATGTTATTAGAAAATTTTAAATTACAAAATCTTTTTAAATAATAATACTTTTAAAATACTAATGCATTCATGAAAGCCTAGATCTAATTCTTGTACGGAAATTTCCAGAAATGGAAAAGGCTCTCTCCGAATCTCTTGAAGTCGGTTTCGCTGTTTTCAATGCCTTGTACAGCAATTCAAGATTTTGTGTTCTCTTAGAAGTTCTCTGGAAGATGTCAAATTCCTGCTTTAAAGTTCCGCTATCATTTTATATTCTTACATGTTTAAAGTTGGACGCGTTTGAAATGTGTGGATTTAGTTCTTCGTGTAATTCTTTTTCTGTTTCGCCAAGGGATACCAATTCTTCACACATAATGTCGTCTTCATCCTCAGAATGCTGTCTAGCCTCATCAGGGAAAAGCCTCTTCATAAGAGCTGTAGCAAAACTTAGAAAAGATTTTGTCGGACATTTGAAGGATCAACAAGACATTTCTTTAAGCTGCAATGTTGTCATTTTTTCGCGATCCAAAAAGCTTGTGAAATCGGCGTTTTCACACTTTATACGAATATAAAGCAAACTTTTGTTTTTTATTTTGTTTTAATGCACAATGTGTTTTCTTGAAAAAATTTCGAAAACTGATTTCCCAAATATTTCAAAAAAAATTTTAAATAATACGTCAAAATTCAAATTTCAACGCCTACTTTTATATGCAAAATTTTAAAAATGTAAGTTGCGGATATCCGGAAAATATTGGACGGATATCGGATACAGTTAAGAAATCAATCAATCAATCAATCAATATATATATATATATATATATATATATATATATATATATATATATATATATATATGTCAGAACTTAAGTGGGAAAAGAATGATTACCTTAAATTTAAAGGGGGCTTGGGAATTAAATTATATTCGTGGCGTAATTCGCCTCTAATCGTTCGTATTTCAAGACGCGAATTGGGTAAGGGAAATTCCCCTTTTTATTATATAATATTGGCGCGTCTGTGGTTTTTGCGTTCGAAGAGGAAATCTAATTATCCTTGAAAGATGTTTGGTTTGGGCTCTGCGCATGTGCAGGGAGAGTTGGCGCGCGGAGCTGCCCACGAATTTTGTCAGAGCGCGGAATAAAAGTCGATGCTGTCAGATGTGTATTTCGCCGCGTCTCTAAAAAAGAAATGGCGAATAATGAAATGCGTAGATCTGGAGAGGTGG
The DNA here is from genome assembly GCA_907164885.2 of Dolomedes plantarius. NCBI lineage: Eukaryota > Metazoa > Arthropoda > Arachnida > Araneae > Dolomedidae > Dolomedes > Dolomedes plantarius. Next base: position 73,068,749 of record OU015503.1, read on the forward strand.
TCTACATGGAATTGAACTGAATAAATTCTACTTATTGGATACGATGCCGAGTCATTTTTGAGTGAATGCCTTGATGCCATGGATTATAAAACAAGACTGCAAACGACATAATAGCAGGCAAAGTCAACGCCTGTCATATATATATATATATATATATATATATATATATATATATATATATATATATATATATATATATATATATACGCATATATATATCAGGTAATCTCTTCTAACGAAACTACAGCGGGTTCTTAACGTAGGATTACTTATCGTTGCTTACCTCTTTTCTTTTTTTTTTTACGCATTTTGGTACTTTTCTGTTTAACTGTTTACTGCTATTTGGTTTTGAGCGCTGCCAAAATTATAATTCGCGATGCAGGACAGACTCTGAATTTTTTTCTTTCCGGAGGACCGTTATTGAGGAACATAATCCTACGTTAAAACCGCGTATAACGGATACGGATATATCCATTTTGGAAACCCTAGGTTATACGGTATACTCTCTATGATTCGAACTAAAATGGAATTTTTACAAAAAACTTGTTATAGAATTAGCGTCATAAACAGAATAAATTTGTTTAAAGGTATTTTATATCACGTAAAAATAATTCGATTCAATCAAGTAAAATAGTTTATTTCTTGAAGCATTATAAGGAAAGAAATTCTTAAAAAATTTAAATACCACACATCGTTGGAAGGATTTAGTTGGTAGAATATCGATCTCAAGAGACTGTATCCGTACTTAAGGCTGCTGTGTACTAACCCTATTGGATTCACCCACCTCAGTGTTAACCTAAGGACAAAATGTGTCTACTATTGTTAGCTACATAAACGCTGATAATCCAATATAAAAATCGTACTTTCAGATAGCCTGAACTTTTTGCACCTTGCAACCGGATTCATTTTATAAATTTTGTCCACCAAAGGAATTTAGGAGCGTTTAAAACACACCCTACTAGATTTTTTTTTCTCCAAAAAATTTAAATTTAAAAATATTATTTGGATTTTTTTTAAATGAAAAATACCCCAAGATGTAAAAATTCTTTCTCTATTACGGAGTGCAATTTTTTAAAAAATCTTTCAATCCAAGTTGGCAGTACTTGGACACATATCCCAAAATGAGTCCATTTCTTGGACTCATTTTGGATTCGCTCACCTTAATGTTAACCTACGGAGAAAATGTGTCTATTATTCACAGCTACATAAATGCTGATAATCCACTAAAAAAGGTATTTGCAGATAGTCTGAACTACTCTGCACGTTGCAAGAGGATTCATTTTATAAATTTCGCTCACCAAAGGAATTGAGGAACATTTAAAACACACTACACCAGTTCCCCTCCCCCCCTCAAGTAATTTAATTTTTAAAATATTTGCATTCTTTTTAAAAAATGAAAAATGTCCCTTGGTGTTAAATTTATTTCTCTACTAGCCGGGCTTCACCTAGCTACGCTCAAGCCATCCGTGTAACATATTTATGTACTTCGGGCCCCACAAAAGAAAAAAAAAAGCCCTCAAATGTATTAAATCAAAGTGAATAAATCAAATCAATTCCTTTCAATTTTCATTTCCCGTCGCTGCTGACAGATGGCAGCACCCCTGCAAAAGATGATTTGGTTTCTCAGCAGTGAGTGATTTTAGAATGAAAATATCTCTAAAACTATTGAATTAACAGAATAAGTGTACGCAGAAAAAATTATCAGTTTTCGAAGCTCTTTTCAAATATGTAACATTTATGTACTTTCATGAGAAAAAAAATACACCAATTTTCCTGTATATTTGTCGGCCATTTTTTTTCGAGGAGTGGCCCGCCCGGATGAGTTACGGTCACGTGATCCGACATCCACTTGTCCCTTTATTAGTATAGATTACGGAATACAATCTTTTTTTTTTTAAATCTTTCCATCCAAGTCAGCAATCCTGGGACACATTTTCTCCATAGATTAACATGGAGGTGAGCGAATCCAATAGGATTAGTACACAGTTAACTGTTGCTAACCTCGTCACTCTACTTTAACTATGAAGATGTTCAATTATATAACAATGCGGCCTATATATATCTCAGAACACTTTAACATTTATTTTAAGCATAAACGATAACTTATCTTTTCAAGGTCAAATAAATCAGATTTATTAATCATCCTGTAAAAAGTGGGAAATGTGAGTTACTTGGTTTGTTAATTAGGACAACGAAATTCTAGCCATACAGAAACATTAATTCAGGTCTGCAGTCCACAAGCGCTAGATATGTTGTTGTTGTTGCTATTGCCTTATGTCTGGAAGTTCCAGACCAGGTCCATATAAGGCTTCGGGCTAAAGTGTGCAGCTCCGGTTTATATAGCACCGCAAGGGTCAAAGTCCGTCTTTGCTAGTTACTGCCTAAAATTTGTCCGAGCACCCCCAGCAGTGACATCTGGGGGGATAGTACCCTCTCCCACCCTCTCTGACCTCATAGAGGGACAGCACTAGATATACGGTCATTAATTCATGTTTTCCGTCCTCAGGGTGTTAAAACAGACTAGTGTCTGCAAGGTGATAACTATCTGTTCCTCAATACTTAAAAATATATGAAAGTTTCCTTCATTGAATTTTTACATCGATACTAGAATAAAAACGTAATTTTTCGAGTCTAGGTGCTTTTATCAGAAACATGATTTCACAAAAAGCAACAAAGGAGCACATAAAAATGAATGAATTGCATGGCTATGTTAAGATGTATTTTGGATGCCTTTAAATAACAAAGAGATAAATTTGAAAACTATGATTTTATTGCGATAAAAATTTTAAATACAATAAAGGAATACATCAGTATACATAACAAACACCAATGTCTTAAACAGAAAGTATATTCTAAAGAAGAATATTAGAATCACATAGAAAAACATTTAACGAAATTGGAGGGGGCTAATAAGTGGACCATTTGTATCTTTTCCAATTTCGGAGACAGAGCAGACTTTACAAACACTGCCTTTGAATTCAGGGAAATAACTGGCTTGACATAGGGGACACTTCACCTCTGGCTTTCCACGATATATAGGCTTATAGGAATGTCCACAAATGGAGAAAGGATTATGCTCATCATACTGAAGGTTATGCTGGTCAACAGGATTCTTTTCGCAAGCTTGAAGAATTTTCCTCGTCTGCTGAGCAACTTCCGTTCTTGGACCCAATTCCAACAGTCGGCGGGCAAAGGAAGCAGCAGTTTTGTAATTTTTCAGTTTGAAGAAGAGGTTGACTGCGGTGCGAAGTGTCAAAATCTGGTGCACAGATTCCAGCTTACAATGGGTAAAATATGCTGCCATTTCACAAGTACGTTTCTGTTGATCAAGGGTCTCCTTTGGTAAAGCTTTTCGTTCCAGCTCCAGAGATAATCCGAGCACATATTCCCGACAGATGTCCAGCAACTGTTGAACTTCGGTTATCTCTTGTTTACTTTCCACAACTAGCAGGGGAATACTTAGAAGAAGCATTCTAAACCTCTCAATAGCTTCTTGGAATTTTCCAGACGTGGTTAACTGATAACATGATTGCAATCTTTCAATCAATGAATTTAACTTGAAACCAATGGCTGGCACTGCATTTCTTGCATTTGTTTCACTCAAATTTCGCAACAAGTAGCCATTTAAGGGTGGTACAGGTGACATAGCCTGGAATGCTGTTCTGCTCCTGGCAAATGATACCATGAACAGCTGTTTAAATGGCTCAAAATTAACAACTCCTATCTGATCATTCAATAATCTGAAAGCGGTATCAAATGATCCAGCCAAAACATGGTCTACTGCTAGCTTAGAGTTGTTGATCCATATCTGAGTAGGTGCCATACCTCGTGTAGGAGCCACAAAATAACCATCTTCGCCAGCCATTGCTGCTGGAGTGGCAGATTCAAGTTCAGGGGGAAGCTCCAAGTCTTCATCTTCAATATCCCAGCCACCTTCCTTGCTGTCGCTTTCAATCAAAGAATCAACATTACCTTCATCATCCAACATTAATTCAGCATCATCACCCCATCCTGCAAATGAAAATAATAAGGTAAATTCACAGATATGAACTTAACTGACTTGCAGCAAATATTCTTTTTTAATATGTAATGAAAATAAAAAAATTATATGTTTGTTTCATGGTACCGAATTTTTTAATTATGAGGAATTTCAAAGTGCCTGATATGTGAAAATGCTATTAGTTCAAGTGCTATTTTGGCAGTTTTATGCAAAAATTTAAAGTAACTAGAGAGATTTTAGTTACTGTTTAAGTAGCACCAGATACTTAAAAATGCATTAATTAGTTTCAAATGCAAATATCATTCATTTACTATGCAAGTTGAGAGTATCATACTTATACACCAATTTTTCTTTAAGCAATACCAAAAATGCCTTATGTATCATACTGTAAAATTTAAGATATACAGGAGAACCAGACAAATAATTAAAAATTACAATGTATAATGTTTATGCTGTAAGTAATATGCTTAATATTATTTATGACAATGCTAAAGTATGCAACAGATTCATATATATTTCAAACACCATTCGTATAGGTGTAATTGAATGATTTCAATAATGACTTTTTACTAGAAAACTGCATAAAAATGTGATCAAATGACTACTGAAAATATACATCATGCTTCAAACACCTAAGCAATTACAAAAAAAAAAGGCCTTTTAATCACATTGCTGCATTGTTCTTTTTACTCCTAAAAATTACCAGTCATTAAAGCCTAAAAACTGAGTCTACCCTACAAAGAAATTAAAATTTTGCCCCAACTTAAATGTATGCAGGTTGAGTGCACTAACAACTCAGACAAAATACTTTTAAAAAAGTAAAACTAGTTTTCAAAAGCATTTTCATCAAGAGAACTCCTCTTCTACCAAACAAAGAAGCTTTAAACTTTTCAAAGAATCTGAATGATTACAGATTGAATTTTTCGTACTTATTTATCAAATACAGTCGATTTCGGTTAATCGGATCCATCAGGACACAATTATTTTGGTCCTTATAACCGGCTGGTCCGATTACATGAACATGCCCTATTAGGCTTATGCAATAGGATTTGTTTTGGTTCTTTAGGATTCTGTCCAAATAAGCAGCAGGTCCGATTAACGGGTGGTCCAATTAACCGGATTTGACTGTACTAAGTTTAACTTTATTTACATTAAGAGAATTTAACAACATTGTAAACAATGAAATTTTCAAAAACACACACCTTTTCTGTTTATATTTGAATTTAATAAATGATTCAACAGACCCACTAATGTTTAAAGACTACACAAAATAACCACTAAGTACCTCTACTATGCAGTTGATGGTGTTGTGAAATGTTTTCTATCATGCATGTTGATTATCCACTAAATGTTTTTCCCCCTAAAGATTTCAGTTAAAAGGATTCAAAATTTACATTATCTAGACAAAAAAAATGCTTACTAAAATAAACAAATTATTTTCAAAAATTTTAAAATCATTTGACAGCTTTAAACAGTTAATAATTTGATGTGTATTAAAAGATAAATAAAGCTGTGAACAAGATTAGGTTTTCAATAAGATGAAGAAAAAAATTAATTATGATTTATAACACATTAAAATCTATTTTTTTAAACTACAAAAATAGATTTAAAAATTGAGATATTCATTTCAGATTTTACAGCAAAGAAAACTGTAAATAATATCTTTTAAAAAGATAAAAAATGAAAAGAAATACAGAGGATGTATCAAAAGACTCAAATGAAAAGAAATGCCATTAACAAAACCAGACTTAAATTTACTCTTCTGTAAGGCATAATATATTAGGCTGTACCAAACATTTACTTTAGATGGCATTCAAATCCCCTGAGACAAGTCAATCATTTAATTTTATCATCAGGAAAAGCCATAATGAAAGCTCTATGAAAGTGTTTTAAAAAAGTAATGTAGTCATTTACACACTACTAAAGATTGAAGGCTTTAGCAAAGATATATTTTAGAATATCCATAGTTTTCTTGTACAGAAAATGTTTCATTCTTGCAGGAACACAGTATGTAGAAAAAAACTTTATTATTTTTTTTAATCTGTAATAACTTCAAAACTTATAAAATGAAGAGAAATTTAAGAGTTGGACGATAGATCTGAAAATCCTGCATTGTGTTATTCAAACTTGAGATTTTGTCCAGTTCCCTATAATAATCAAATAGGGTGTCTAAGACCTTGAAACGAAAAATACCTTCAGCTAAGTTGTCGGTGACCTCAGCTGCAAGAGCAGTTTTTCTAGATCCCATGGCTCCATCAAAGAATCCCTTAGAAATGCTCAACAATGGCCAGTTCTCTTCGGATTTATTGATTGGACATGGTGGATGCAATAATACTGCTTTGGGGTCGGGCTCTGGCAGGTTTATTTCTTGTTTCTCAAGGAGTGCTTTCAAATTTTCAGCTTCCTCTTCTAGTCCATGAGTAACTGCACACATATAAGCCACAGACACTTGTCCACAGGACTAGGGAAAAGAATTATATTATACAACTATGAATATTGCACAACAGAATTGAAGGAATTTTTTTAAAAAATGAATTTTACAACTATGATGAGAATAAAACATGATTATAAGAACAAATAACTAGAAAAAATTTAAAACCAGCAAATATATTGGTTAACATGCATTTTTACCCTGAAATAGTTAAATATCTCACATGTGCCCAGTACACAACTCATATACTGACCCACATACTTTGTTGAAGACAAAAAAAATCACAAAACAGTAGGATAATGAATTTTAAAAAGTATGATAAACTGTGAAATAAGTATGAAATGTGTATTTTACTATAAACATTACTCCATGATGAGAGCTTTTCAGAAATGTCTAAAGAGTTGTTCAGTAGGGGCCAGCAAGATGAGCAGTTAAATGTTACAATAAAATGAAGTCACTATCCCTTTTCTCAACAGACACTCTTTAGAAAAGGGTTTTGTTGATTAGCATTACACATAGATTTAAGATGAATGTAATGGTGTCATAGGACCATAGGAAGATGTGATGAACTGCATTTCCTAGGCCTTGCCTTCTAACGCTGAGATTTCTGAAAATAACATCAGAGAGCCAGTGTTCATCGACGTGAGAAAACGGAGTGATCAGATTGTTCAGCTCCAGGATCTTTCAGATTCCTTCATCAAGTGAAGCAGCTTCTAGTTTGGTCGGTACTTAGGTAGGAAAAGTCCAGTTGCGTAGCAAAGGGGGGGCAAGGGGGTCTATCATGCCCCGGGCGCCAATGTAAGATCTATATATTATATTACTATATGTTTTCGAGGTGGATGCCAATATAAGGTCTATATATTATATTACTATATGTTTTTCAGGGGAGGGCCCCAATATAAGATCTATATATTATATTACTATATGTTTTTCGAGGAGGGTGCCAATATAAGGTATATATATTATATTACTATATTATTTTGTGGGGGGCGCCAATATAAGGTCTATATATTATATTACTATCTGTTTTTCGAGGAGGGCGCCAATATAAGGTATATATATTATATTACTATATCATTTTGTGGGGGGTGCCAATATAAGGTCTATATATTATATTACTATATGTTTTTAGGGGAGGGCACCAACATAAGATCTATATATTATGTTACTATATGCTTTTCAGGGGGGAGTGCCAATATAAGGTTTATATTATGTTATTATATGTTTATTGGGGGTGCCAATATAGGGTCTATATATTATATTACTATATGTTTTTCAGGGGGGGGGGGGCGCCACAAAGGTATCATGCCCCGGGCGCCAGTTATGCTCGCTACGCCACTGGAAAAGTCTTCAGCTGGATTGTCTGTCAGCTGGATGTCTATTGGCAAGTAAGAGAAGGACGAAAGAAAGTGATTGGATAGTGAGGAAAAAAGATTCAAGGTTCAGGATCCAAGAGTTCAATCACTATAGCATGGAGTTTCTCCACAAGTGGATCTGCTCCAAAATTACAAGAAATAAATACGAGAAGGAAGTTTAAGGATAACATGCAAGAATTTAATTTTTATTTTATAAGATTTTTTTAATGTTTTTTGCTTTGGCAAGGCCAAATATAGTTTTCATTTTTACACATAGATTTAAGATGAATGTAATGGTGTTATAGGACCATAGGAAGATGTGATGAACTGCATTTCCTAGGCCTTGCCTTCTAACGCGGAGATTTCTGAAAATAACATCAGAGAGCCAGTGTTCATCGACGTGAGAAAACGGAGTGATCGGATTGTTCAACTCCAGGATCTTTCAGATTCCTTCATCAAAGTGAAGCAGCTTCTAGTTTGGTCGGTACTTAGGTAGGAAAAGTCTTTGACTGTCTGTAAGCTGGATTTCTATTGGCAAGTAAGAAAAGGAGGAAAGAAAGTGATTGGATAATGAGGAAAGAAAGATTCAAGATTCAGGGTCCGTGAGTTCAATCACTATAGCATGGAGTTTCTCCACAAGTGGATCTGCTCAAAAATTACAAGAAATAAATGCGAGAAAGAAGTTTAAGGATAGCATACAAGAATTTTATTTTTATTTTATAAGATTTTTTTAATGTTTTTTGCCTTGGCAAGGCCAAATATAGTTTTCATTTTTATTTTTTATATATATATGACAAGAAGGAAAAACAAAACAACAATTAGGACGAATCCCATCAGATATGAAATACCCGTGGTAAAAAATTTTGAGAGGCAGCAAAATTCCTTAACAACTGTGAAGTTGAAATGTATTTCCCATTATAAGAAGCTGTAACTGAAAACTCCACATTTGACTGTGATGATTATGAATGCTCAGATACTACTGGCAAATCTCAACATTCATAGACAACAGACTTCTTCAACAAGAACATCCAAACACACTTAGGTTGGAATAAAAAGTGTTACAATTGCATTTATGGTTATGTAAAGGAGTTCCATGCATATATAGCAATAACTGAAAATAAATTTATTTTAAAAAATATTAAACAAGTGTAGAAAAAACTATTTTTAAATATAATATGCACTGTATACAATTTAAAAAAAATTTTTCTTTTTTACAATTTTTGTGACCAAAAATGTTTCTTTTTAAACTACCCCCAAAATATATTAACAAATACAAAATTATAAAATAACTACAATCAACTTTTTTCACCTATAAGACATTTTAATTATTGTTTCGGTATATAACATAAAATACACAAGTTTGAATTAGATAATCAAAAATAATCGTGAGTCATAGATGCATCCTATTTTCTATATCTTTAGTATTAAAATACATATTTTTCAAAATCCCCCCTTAAGAGAAAAAACTCCCATGAAGTATTTGTTAACTTGTTTAAATTTGAGACTGATAATTTTAGATATTGCATTTATAAAGTAACAAAAATTACCTCCATTAATCGATGCTTGATTTTATAATCTGACATTTTATAAATCATTCAAATTGAAAAGTTCATTCATTCTGGCTACAAAGTTGCATAAAATAAAAATCCCATTGAAATTTACACAAAATTAGTTACAGTAAACATATGTAAGCTTATGAATGAAAACTGATGGTGTTAATGAATGAACACTGATGAAATATAAATTTACCTTTAATATTTTTACACGTTCAGAAACATCTCCCAGAAACAGAGCATTCTGAAACTGTCCACTGGTGTCTTTACGTATCTCGGCAATTTTCATCATTTTTCTCAACTTTTCCAGATTTCCAGTGATGAGATACAGAAAGGATAATTTATCAAAATTCTTAGTTCGCTGATAAGCCATTTCAACTACCTGTAATTACCAAAGAATATAATACACAAATTATACATCATATATAGAAAACTGACAGTCAAAATATTTATCTTGAAATAAGTAAAAAATAATTAGCTGTGAATAAAAGCTACCGTCAATTGAAAAACTTATTTAACCCCTAGACCATTATGAACGCACTCAGCGCGTTCATCAGAGTCTTTCCCCCAATGTTACGGATGCGCTGGACGCATCTATCTGGATTTTCCAATGTTTTGCACGTTACAAACACATTTAACACATTCTAAATTGATTTTCTCATTCATCAATAGATGGCAGCACTTAGTGGCATTTGAATACAATTTCTCTTGATAAGAAGTAGATTTTTAAGTGATTATTTTGAGAATACATGCAGTTATAAAATGGCGGGAGTTTTGGTTTTCAAAAGCTACAGGCTATTCTAAATGACATTTCATCCGAGAGTGATTATTCAGATTTATTCGACAAAAAAAGGGATGAAAGACTACAGTCAACTAAAAAATTAACAGACTATATGGTGTAAAGACTGTGTAGTGGGTTTATGCATATCAACTTGCTTTAAAATACATCACACTATAAGAAATTTATGAACAAAAAAAATCTGTACATTATATAAATTTCTTAAAAATTTTATGTTTCACTTATTTTGTACTATTTATTTTGATTTAAATAACTTAACTGTATTGAACCTGCGTTTTCGAACATTCCTTCAAAACACACATCGTCCGAAATGTGCTTCTAAAAAAAACCCAACGCTGGGGGAAGAACCTGAAGGCACAACGGTCTAAGGGTTAAATCGACATTTATATCCTGAGAACCAAAATTACTTCTTCAAAAAACTCTCACCTGATTTATCCTAATCTGTGCTTCTGTGGTATGGACTATAACCAAAAATAATTAGAAAATTTGGACAAAAATGAATACAGAATCTTTGAAACCATTTTTTGAGGGGTAAAAAAAAATTTATGGCACAAAACAGAGGTTCTTCGTGTAAAATTGCATGTACCCAGTAGTATGAGAAAAGTCTTCATATATATAAAAAATAAATCCTGGCAGGGCAAGCTACTTACTTCATCAATGTCAGACAACATCGACATCACAGTTATAACATATGATTGTTTTAACTAGTATTAAATATGATAAGCACCATACAGGGTTAAATTATTAATGAATTAATAGTATAAAATATAATTTATTGATTAATGTTCCGAGATTTATGTTAACCTTTAGCTTATGGGACCCATTTTTCCAATTCCCGCTTTAGAATGGGAAATTTGATACCCCCTTTTTAAGAACGGCCATTAAGGAGAGAGAGAGAGAGAGAGAGATGGATGGATATATGGATAGATAGATATAGAGATATATATATATATATATATAGAAAGATATAGATAGATGGATATATATAAATAGATATATACATTGATAGATATATACATAGATATATAGATAGATAGATACATAGATATATAGATAGATAGATACATAGATAGAGAGAGAGAGAGAGATTCTTGAGATATATGCTATCCCACCATATAAGGAAAAGGTTAAGTACAAAGTATAAACTTAAATTCCCAGTCACTTTCAAGTTGCAAAGGTGAATATATGTGCACTGTTTATCATACAATTACACTGCTTTTCAATCCCACTGTTCAAGTATATTTTCATTTACAATGTACAAACTTAAAATAACAGCAAATAAATTATGTGGAATGATTTTGCTATTGTAAAGGGATAAAATGTATGGAAACATATGACCAAGTAATATACAAGGTAAAAATGACTGTAATAGCTGTGACAGATGACACATCTTTGAAGTTGAGATATTCAGAGAACCAGATATAGCAGGGTTCATACTCATTTTCAAAAATCAAATATAAGGAGTTCTTAAGGACCTTCTAAGGACCTCTGTTAACAGTTTTAAGAACCTCACAGATGATTTAAATTTTTTTTTCTAAACTTTAAACTTTTTAAAGCATTTGAGTTTTAAGGTCATATACAACCTTATAATAATTTCTATATCAACTTAAATTATTAAAATTAATAATATTCCAAAATTACTTTTACAGGTTGCAATCTGTTTGGTTATCCCTGCACTTCAACTTCATAAATTGACACTAGCATTCTGTGTCATCGCAAGTTATTAGAGCAAACCAGTATTATGTGTGTGTGTGTGCGTGTGTGTATGTATATATATATATATATATATATATATATATATATATATATATATATATATATATATATATATACACGTGTGTGGAGTGTTGGAAGGGGATGAGAGTGAAAAATATAAGCATTTTCATGCTGGTTAATAATGATACAAAAAGAAAGCATATAAAAAAAATTATCAGCATTTTCATAAGGTAATTGCTAACAGCAATGAACTGAGAATTATTGCATTTCAGGTCAAAAATAAGTGCTTTTTATGGTCAGAAAAGTAAACAAAAAATCCAAAGACCTTGAAAGCTAAAATAAGCACTTTAAAAACTTTTTAAAAGCCCTTAATAACTAAAAATAAGGAGCTTTTGCAGACTTCAGGACCATATTAACCTTGCAGCATTCAAATCCCGAGAACCTAAATTACTTCTTTACTTAATTCTATCCCAGTCCCTGCCTCCATGATATAACTAAAATTAATTAGAGAAATTTAGGCAAATATGAATACAGAATCTTAGGTAGCATTTTCTGAGGGGTATAAGATAATAATTTACAGAATAGAACAGAGGGTCTTCATGTGAGGCTCCATATCCCCAGTAGTATAGGTCAAGTCTTTAGATGTAAGAAAAAAATAAACATTGGCAGGGTTATTTCATTGGTGTCAGATAACATAAACATGAAAAGATGAAAAATTAATTCAACAATATTACACACAGCATTGCGATTTTTTTCTTTTGTTATTCTATAATAAAAGTCTACCATTAAAGTGACAGCATGATAAAGGTTTAAATAATTAAAAAATGTAAATGGTTATAATTTAAATAGTTATACCATTATAATATATAATGGTATAACTGTTTTAACTAGTATTAAATATAATAAACACCATAAAAGGTTCAATTGTTAATGAACTAATAGTATAAAATATATATTAATTAATGTTATAAGTTTTATGCTAAGTACAAAGTACAGCCGAACCCCATTATAGAGAACCCGGTATATAACGAACTCCTAGCTATAACGAATGAAAATTTTGGTCCTACAATTATCCTATTGTACATAATTTAATTAGTATTGTGTGAGTTTAATGTAATCAATTTTAGTCAATTTAATTCATTAATAATAATTTTTATTATTTTATTTTTTTAATACATAATTATTGAATACACATTGCAACTAATGAGTTATACATTTTGTGAACTCTAGCATTTTTTTTAACTGTTCGGATATATCGAACCACCTGATAAAGCAAACAAAACCTTTGGTCCCTTGAAGTTCGTTATAACAGGGTTCGACTTTATACAGGCACCATTTATAATACTATTATAATGCTTTTCAATACCATTGTAGAACTGTATTTACATTTCGAATGCAACAAACTTAAAATAACAGCAAATAAACCACATGGAAAGATTTTGCTATTGTAAAGGGACAAAATGTATGGAAATGCATGGCCAAGAAGCATGCAAATTAAAGATGACAGTAATGGCTGCAACTGATGAAACATCTTTGAAGTTAAGATATTCAGAAAATCAGGTGTGGCACTCTTCATAAAATAAATCTCTTAAACAAGTCAATTCACACTATGAGAGTAATAGATATAAAAAAAATCTTCACAGCTAAATAAACTAGCACAAAGAATAAAGGCACAGGCCTCAATTGAGATGGGTTGGTGCAATCAATGAAGATCATTTAATTCTTAAGGCAAAAAACTAAAATCAGAATGGAATGTTTAATGAAAAAAGCTGTTTTTCTGACTGTAGATCGTCAAACTATGGACATTGATGATGCAGTACAGAAAAATAAAGCAAAAGACAAAGGAAAAATTTCACCATTTCCTTAAAAGAGAATACCTATAAAATCTAATAAATAAATCATCAAAAGTAACAATAAGACAGTCATATCATCAAACCTTAAACAAATTTGTACTTGTTTACTTGAAACATCTTTCAATACTTGATACACTTTCAATACACTTCTTTTAACATTATGAAAATTAATGATACCATCACTGAGGTAAAAAAAAAAAACACAATTCTGTAGACAAGATTTTCTTAATAATTATAAATAACATCTTTGCAAATTTATAATTATAAATCCATATTTATTTTCAATACCTGATGATTTCCATGAAGTAAAGCAGCTTCACCCAGTTTCTCCCAACAGGCTTTATCATCCAATATTCTAGCTGCATCTAAGGCAACCTATTAAAAATTAAGGAGCAATTATTTTTACTTACACCAACATGATTTTTATATAACTAAATAACAGAATATTTTTATTAATGAAATACATAAAGTATACTCTCAAAAGTCAAAAGGCCTCTAAATGTGAAAAGTATTGCATGTTTACTATGTTTTGGACTACAGGGAATAAAAGATTTCATTCTCTCTGCAGTAGGCTGGAATGATGGTAATGCATTTCAACATCAGTAAAAACTGAGCACATCAGATTTTCCTCTGAAGTATACTCACAATCGATGCAATATTAATTAAAAAATGGGAAAACCTAGATGCATGACTGCTGGAAAGCAAAATCAAGATGCATATGTCATTAGGTATTTTATAGATAAACTAGTGGAGTACCCATACTTTGCTATGGAGTACATTCAAATTAAATACAATGGTCAAAGTATGCAATTAATGCCAAAAATATATATATATTTATAATAAATAAATAATCAATGTATGAAATTAATGTAAAAAATATATATATGTATTAATAAAAATATCGTAACGGATATTTTTATAGACAAAATAATGTAGAAGAAAATATTCAAATTAAATACAACATTTAACGTATGCAATTAATTTGCATGTTTAGTATCCATAAAACATACTAATTTGAATTAAATTCTTTAAAAATTTCCATCTCAATTAGTGTAGTGGTGAAATTTTCTTTTACCATATTTTAATATTTTTTTGTCAATTTATTTTGTTATGCACATGACACAAAATTAATTTAAAGTATCACAAAAAGAAAAGAAACCACGTAATCAGCATTTAGTAAATTAAATTCTAAAAATTAATCCTTAAAAATTTTCCAAAAATCAGAAAATGGAGGTAAAGATTCGAAAAAGATTTCATTTTAAAGGCATTTTTATGATCTTTCTCATGATATAAATTTTATAACCCACAAATTATTATTTTAAATGCAAACTTTAAAAAGTTACAAAAACAGCTTAAAAATTTAATTTTAAAAAATCCAAGAAGAATTTTTCAAAAATCTTTCTTAGTGCTCCTCTATACTATAAGAAGAATTCCCATGCAAAATTTCAGCCCTTTAGGTCCAGCAGCTTGGTCTGTGCGTTATCTGTCAGTCAGTTACAGAACTGTTTTATATATATATCGATTAAGGAAATAGCTATATGAACTTACTTAATTTTTAAAAATCCTCCAGGCATCATATATTAGGTTGGCCAAAAATTTCATTCAGTTTTTAAGTAAAAATAAAAGACACATTTTTGATTATCACCAACTTTATTGAACAACATGATCACTGTTTTGTTCCACTACCTTGTGCCATCTTTCAGGCAATTTCAAAATTCTCTCTTCCCAAAACTTACCTTTCTTGAAATAATAAAGCCCAATATGCCAAAAATGTTGCTAATTTTTCTCTACCTTCGATATTAAAATGGCTACACAAAACTTCACTAGTCCTGATAAATTTTTGTTTCAAATGCATGCTGATATAACAGCTGTCACAACACAGTCTATCAAAATTGCTTTGATTGATGTTAAAGATAGCTATGCACTACTAGAACCATTTTATTAAAAACCAAACTTTTCATGAACTTTTTGGGCCAACCCAATACATAATACTTCATGAACAGGGTTACATTATTAAAACTTGCAAGACTAAAAACAATATGACATGGAATAGGGTAATTAAAGATAACATAAAAGGAAGTATATACAACATGAAAACTTTTAAATCATAATTTTTATTATCTTGAAATAACTTGGGACATTTTTACATAACTGGAACAATTTATAAGCTATTATTTAATTAAAAAGAGAGAACTCCCTCCTTCCTACTCCAGAATTTAAAAGGCATGTTGTTTAGTACAGTTTTCAATCCATCTATTTATTTAAGATATTTCTATTACCTCTAGACTATGATCTTGAAAAAAGCAAGATACTTTAGATCAGCATTTCCCAACATTTTTCAAGTTATGTTTTGGTGAAATTTGCTGAAAAGTTATTTTAATTGAATAAAACTGTGGTGAACCCCAGGAAAACACTTTGCAGCCTCAAGAAGGTTGTGACCCACAGGTTGGAAACCCTTGCTTTAGATCATTTCAAAATTATACATTTGCTTCTTATTTTCACCCTTATTGAGTGACCTTATGGTTGACTGATAAGCTCTGAAATCTATATGATATACTGTATTCTCCTCATTAGAATGACAGCAAAGAGAAAACATTTTTATTCTAAAATTGCAGGCTCTAATAAAATCAAGTGACAAACTGTAGTCTCATCTATTTGAGTATGGCTACAACACAAAAACACCTTTACTTTGTCTTCTAAAGATTTTTTTTTTTTTTGCATTTGATTTTCTCTGACATTTTGAAGACTTGCTAAAGGGTATTAAACACAGATTCTTATTAATGTAAGCAACTGAACTTTGGTACAGAAAATTCTACTACTTCCAATAGAATATCTGAAATAATGGCACCACTGAAACAGTTTTTACTGCAAAAGATTATTTCAGACAGAATATTATCTTGTTCTGAATATTTATGAAAAGCAGTTTGAGAAACTTTATCAAACAAAAGATGTGATCACATATACATATATATATGAATTAAAATGACAGAGATATACACAGAAAAACCTCTAAAAATACTTACCTCAATATTACCACATTCTAATGCAAGAGCAAACCTTGTTTTTTCATCTTTTACAAAATGTAAGGCAACTTCTGGATAGCCTTTCTTTTGGAGGTATGCAATAATTGACTGACCAACCAATTTAGCATTACGGACCATATGCAAAACCTAAAATTTTTAATAAATTGAATAAGATAACATTAACAAATAAAAACACAGAAAACAGATTTATATGCTACATGTTTTTCTCAGAGAGAGAGGAAATTGAAAATGAATTCCAGCATTCAATAAACAGTTGAATCCCAGTTATAATCCTTCAAAAAATATGACTACTTCAATGAAATTTAGGAATGATATAAAAAAAAAAAAGAAACAGCTTACAAACTTCTGAATTATCTGTCAACATATTGCATATACTTATATTAAAGCCTACAATTGTAGTTCCTTCAAAAATTTAATAAATATTCAAACTGAAATGCATTTCCCTTCCTAATATAAGACATTGCTTCTGGGTCCCTAAAAAAAGTATAATTATGATTTATCTGTATATTTTAATAAAATTAAATCAAGCTTATATATCCCACAATGTAAAAAGTATAGCATATATTACAATATATATCCACTGCTCCATATGATAAGTTCTTAATTCTGTATAATTTAGTTAGTTAAAAATGCTACCGTCATCTTTTGAAACACAAACTAAACTGACTGGAACCTACAGCTTAAAGCTCAATCTGAACAACTACAAACAGTCCTGCTTACAAAACACAATTTGAACATGTACTCTGAACCAAAGACTAACGCTACAACTTTTTTGCGATAACCTTGTAAGAATCAGTAATACCAATTCAGTGGAGTCCCGATAATCCAAAATGATTGGGACCAGACCGTTTTCAGATTAACGAATTTTTCGGATTAACCAAAATCATTCTTAAAATAAACTTAAAATACATAATAACGTGTGATTACATAAATATTACATATTATGTGTGATTACACAGTTTATTTTTATAAGGTCTGTCTAAACAGAATGAAATCTCAGGACAAAATGGGGGATAAGAGAGTGGAACGCTGTCTAGTACAGTACAGTAGAGTGTAAGTTGTTCTAACAATATGCAACAGTGCTAGACAGTTGGAGAGGTGCAGCCGGGTGGAGGAGGAGGTTTGATGTAGCGCTACGCTACATAGAGCAACACTCTACCACCGTGACCCCGGCGGACACCATTTTTCTGATATGTTGATGTAATTTGACTTCAAGGGAGAGGAGGTAATCTTGTCTTTGACAAAAAAATTTAACAGATACAGTAACCACCGCTTATAGTGATCAGTGGTTATAAGAATCAACCGCTTATAAGAATCAATATTGCGAAAACAAAAACAAATGTATTATTTCCCTGTTAAAATTTTTGCTCTAAAGAATCAATCCACCAGTTTTAAGAATCAGTTTACACTCTTCGCTTTCCTTTCATTTTTGCGAAAAACCCACTTAAACAAGCAAAAGGCAAGAAGTTCTTTTTTTTCTTTTTTAAAGAAAGATTGATAAAATGGGATGGAATATAGTCGTAAAATTCATTCCTTTCTTTGTTAGACATAACATAATAGTTTCCCCTTAAACGCTTTAGCACAACACTGTCCTATTAGCTTGACCCAGGGGCATCTTTACCCTTCCACGTCCGATTTAACTTTTCTCCACTGACAAACAAAAATAGGGACTCTTTTATTCCACCTCCCACATCCTGGTTGCGGCTTCCTGGACCCTGAAACACATAAATAAGTGTCCACTATCACTTAGCAAACGTGACATTAGTAGATTCAGCATGTTATCAAACCGTGAAACGTAAGCTAGAAGGTGAATCTTCATCTGAGATTATTAGTATTAAAAGCGGTATAAACAGCCTCCTGAAAACTTCATTACGCCAAACTACCATAGAAAACTTTTTCTTGCTCCCTTCCTGTAGTTGAAATGTTAAAACTGTTAAGCAGGTATGTTGTAACAAATAATGGATTTTTTTCTTCTCTTACTATAATCATGTGTATCTACTTATAGGTCTAGAAATTAAGTTGTATTTTTAAAATTATAAAAAATAATTTTAATAAAAGATAATTAACGTAAATTAAAGAGTATTTTATGGTAAATTATCTCATATATGTATATATAGGTGTGTTTGCCTGTCCAAAAACCTAAATTTCGGCTATAAGAATCAATTGCTAATAAGAATCACAAACAGTAATAACAAACGTGATTCTTATATGCGGAAATCACTGTATTTTCAAACCAATGTAGTTCAGTAATAATTACTTCAGTACATTGTCTAACTTTGAAATTTCTTGTAATTTTCAGAAATATACTTTATATTATTTAGTATCACTGTGGTTTTATTGTAACCTTAGTTCTTTTTGACTTCTGCTTTCAGATTAAGCAGAATTTTGGATTACCAAAGTTCGGATTATCGGGACTCCACTGTAAGAATAATGGTCATAATTACTGAGAGAGTTATTTTCTGTTTGGAATTGATCTCATTAGGACTAGAAAAATGTATATGAAATAAAATGCTGAAATACTTTGAATTACATACATTTTCTTGCATAACTTTGAATATAACTTTAAATATAAAAGAAATGTAAATAAAAATACCTCTTCATACTTTCTGTTCACCAAAGCAAGTTTAAACCTGTATTCTGTTGGATCAATGGCCAAAACTCTGGGTCTACATTCCCTGTCCAAACAGTAGACATTGGCATCCTTCACTCTTGTTAGATAAATTGGGACATCTAATGTTCGAATAATGCCATGGTCCCTATAGCAGAGAATATAAATAACAAATCATAATTTTCAATAAATCCCAATTAAAACAAAACTTTCATTTCTAACTAAAAAACCTTATCTATATTTGTTTGTCTAACAGTAATAATCTACAATTTTAAAAATCATTAACAATCCAAAGTCAAAACAAAATTTTTGTTCAACATTCATCAACAGCCAATATCATTATAAATATATCAAATATAATAATCTATATATATATAAAACACTTCCATAACTGACTGACTGACTGACAGACAGACAGACAGACAATACACAGATCAAACTGCTGGACCTAAAAGGGCTGAAATTTTGCATGGCGATTCTTCTTGTAGTGTAGGGGTGCACTAAGAGAGATTTTTGAAAAATTCTTCTTAGATTTTTTTAAAATTAAATTTTTAAGCTGTTTTTGAAACATTCTTTAAAGTTTGCATTTAAAATAATAATTGGAGGGTTATAAAATTTATATCACAAGAAAGATCCTAAAAAGTCCTGCCAAATGAAATCTTTTTCAAATATTTACCTCCATTTTCTGATTTTTGGTGAATTTTTAAAGATAAATTTTTAGAATTTAATTTATTAAATGCTGATCACATGGTTTTTTCTTTTTGTGATACTTTAAATTAATTTATCATCACGTGCATAACAACAAAATAAATTGACAAAAAAAATTTTCTTTCTAATGCGGCAGACAATTGGACATTATCTAAAAAAATATTAAAATACAGTAAAAGAAATGTTCCTCAAACTATACTATATTCTTTAGTATGTTCTATTAGATTTAATTTGAATATTTTCTTCTACATTATTTTGTCTATAAAAATATCCATTACGATTTTTTTATAAATTTTTTTTTGCATATATTGACTATTGTATTAATTTGAATGTACTCCGTAGTGAAGTATGGGTTTTCAGCTAGTTATGCATAAATTGGAAACAAAATATAATTGTTAAAGAGCTTTAAATAATAAAAGTGGCTTATGGTCAAAATTGAAAGTTTGTCTTGGGCCAAAATAACTTTGAGCATTATTATAGTTTTAAACTATATGATTTTGTTATAGTTTGTCATAGTTAGTATTTGGCAACATGCTTCATGAAATAATTTACAACTGAGGAAAAATATCAAACAATCAACTACAATAGTTGATATGTAATATTTAAAACTCGTTAGGTTTAAATAAAGGAAGTTAGTTTGAAGGACTTGAATGTTTTAATTTAATGAATCTGTGGAGCCAGGTAGGTTAGAATGATAGCAAAACTATCAACAAGTATCAATATGTTTAAAATATATTTCGGATCAAATGTCATACAGAGAACATCAGAGACAAACTAATTTACATCAAGTACTGCCTGTTAAAAATGTATAATAATTCTATAAATCAGACTTACCCATTAGTCAAAGCATATTTTATGTGATTAGCAGTGGTGTATATGAAAACGCTATTGTCCTCCCAAGAACCACTTTTGACTCGACTATTCTCTTGCACAGTGCAAAGTACATCTAAACGTCGATTGCAAATAGTGATAGTATGTTTACTGAAGAGAGCAACATGACTCATATCATTACTCCAAATCACATATTTCACACGAGCACTTTTCACAGATGCCAATAACCTAAAATAAACAAATATCAAGAAATGTATTTTAAATGGATCACATTAGTTTCTAATTATAATGAGCAAAAACAGGAAGTTTGTCTGTTAAAAGTTCGTGCCTTAGAGAGTCTAAAGTTAAAAGTGATTATTTTTAATAATTAAAACAATGTAACACTAAGTTTAATAAATGTAGTACCTATTTTGCTGCACATCAAAGAGAATCAAGCCATCAGAGTCTCTAAGTAAAAGCATACCAGTCCCTGCATAGAATATTTCATCACAATTAGGGGCTTGTACTTTCTTAGTTACTTCATTCTTCATGTTCTTAATGACAAGCTGAAATGTAGTTATTAAAATTATATACACTGTTTCAAGCTATACTCATTCAATTAGAGTACTAGATAATTACTTAACTACAACATATTCTTCGAATCAACATTCAAAGTAATTTATTCACAAGTAACATTCATATTAATGATAATATACTACCTAAGTGTCAAGAGATAGCAATTGTTTGCATGCTAAGCAATATCTCACATCTACCAAAGACTGCTACTTTCAACATTCAGTGTTTTATAAACATGAGAAATTTTATGTTTTTTCACTTCTTAATATGACATTTTTAAAAAGAATATTAAAACTTCAAAAGGTAATGAAAAAATATATACTAAACCTTTCAAATTACTTTCTAAATTGTATTCAAACTCTAAAAATTCAAGTTTCCAGGGTATTAAATAAGGCTCTCCTCAAAAGGAGACAAAACAAAACTACTAAGCCAGGCCATAAAGAGCAGTTAATTAAACTTTAAAGAAGATATGATGCAAAATACTGAAATATAAAAACTGTAGAGATAATTACACGTGAAATGCATGTCAAGCAAGGCTGATACCAAATGAAAAGTTTTGAAATAATGAGAAAGACATGGGATTTTTTTTTTAATTGGAAAAACAAAAGTTAAAAGGAGGAGAAACCAAAAATATAGAACAATAAAATGGAGAGGAAAGACAAAAAAAAAGGGAAGTATAGCAGGGTTCATGCTAATTTTCCAAAATCAAATATCAGAAGTTCTAAAGGATTCTTAAGGATCCGCACCAGCATTTTAAAGGACCTCAAAGATGATTTAATAAAATTTTTTATTTCCAAGGTTTAGGGATTTAAAAATATTTGTTTTAGGATCCTACACAACCTTATGATAACTTTCATATCATCTTAATAAATTCTTAATAGTAATAATAATACGTCAAAATTACTTTTAGCGGTTGCAATCTGTTTGGTTATCCCTGCTTTTAACTCGACAAATTTACTCTGATAAGCAGTGTCATAGTGAGTTATTATAGCAAACCAGTAATTTAAGCATATTTATTTATAAATATTTATACATATATATTTGGAGTGGGAGGTAAGAGTGATAATAAATGCTCAATGTTGAAAACGTTCAAAAAACTTATCTTCCTTTCATAAAGGAAATTGTTGACAGTCATAAACCAAAAATTCTATTATTTGAATTAAAAAATAAGCACTTTTTAAGAACCAGATAATAAATAGAAAAAAGGGGAGGACCTTGAAAGCAGAAATAAGTAATTTTTAGAAACTTTTAAGGGCCCTTAAAATTATAAACTGAAAATAAGGAGCCCTTAAGGACTATTAAGGATGATATGAACCCTATATAAATAGTCAAATGGTGATATGAAATTAAAATTGTTATTCTATTTTTACTTTATCTAAAAAAAGAAATCAGAAGTAACAAAGGATACAAAGGAAGAAAAAGCAAATTGAAGACACCAAGTAAATAAAATATTAGAATTAAAATGGGAGTGATTGTGAAAATAACAAGTAATTTTTGGGGAAATTTAAAAGCTGAACTAGAAGTACACAGGTTTTACATTTTTAAAACAAACAGTCCAAATTCCTAGATGAGGAGACATAAGAAAGCTGATTTTTTTTTTTCCCTTTTAAGCTTAAAAATAAAAGTTTTCAGCAAAACTCAATCCTTTCACTTTAGTCAATACAGTTAAGATAATACTCACAGAGAAAAAAAAAAAACCACAATTATTGTCAATAGTCCTTTTATGATCAAAATTCCAATTTATGGATAGCTTAAGACCACTTTGAAGCCAATGTAAAAGATAAGAAAATTAAGAATTTTTTTCTAAAAAGAGATGGGGGGGGGGGGGGTAACCTGCTATATTTTTTTTAAAAAAAACTTTAACAGATGAAAACAATTCACATTTTTGAAATTACATATACTAATAAAAATAAGAATTTATAGTGATGCAAGAAATAAAAGATACATACTGTATGTGTTCGATCCAAAACCGCAAATCTGTTTCTTGCAATCCAAACTGCTGTTAATCCAGATGATCTTTTGCAATCAGAAGCTTCATTCACATTGGACTCAGCATCTTTAGGTATCATGTATAAGTCATATGTGCTATTATCCACATTATTTGTGCGAGTACAAACCAACACAGAATTTTCAACATGATTGTAAGACAAACTACCAATGAAAAGAAAATATTGAAAGAATAAAACAATATTCTAACTACTCATTTTAACAAAAAAGATTTAATATTTATTAATATTTCCATTAATTTTACACTTATTCCCTATTATAACAAGACAAATTTTAATAAAATTTCATGTAACTATGTAGAATAAAAAAAAACTGCAGTACTTTTCAGTTAAAAGGCGTTACTCATAATTGTGCACCAAGTCACCATATGTGGTAAACCATTTGCCACAAAACGTAAATACTACCTCAAAAAATATAAAGATATCAAAATTCAATAAAATAAGAAAAATAAATATAAAATAAGAAAAATTAGAAAAACAAATAAGAAAAATACAAAATGGATTTCACCACATTAATTTCATATTATACAGGAGACATAAAGCTTCTAATTTCATTTAAAATTGCTGAAAAGAAGTGTGCGCTTTGTCATGCAATCGACGGCAAATGAATTGCTAAGTATGAAACTACATTGTGGTGGGCAATGCCATGCTGACATTTATTTTGCCATTTTGCACTGCCCACAAGCTTTCAACAGTTTGTGTATGGCATTTGGATCAATAAAGTTATATTTATGATTAACATGCAAGGGTTCATATCCCGAATCTTCAAATTCAACCATTTTATAGGCTCTCCATTAGTCAGAGTGAAATATACTTCCTTCTACAACATTTTCTTATATCGCTGCAATCAATGTCGCTTTATCACTAAACGGTCCGGCTCCCAATTGTTATTCTAATTTTTCTTCATTTATATTAATTTTTCTTATTTTAATAATTTATTCATATCTTTATTGAGTCGATTTTTACATATTGTGTCAAACAGGTTACCACATTTGGCACATAATTATGAGTGGCACCCTGCTAACCAAAAAGTATCAAAACTGCTTATAAAATAAAATATTTATCTGTCAACAATGCATTCAGTGATGTCTGTAACATAAAATTGTACTTTGATTAAGACATTCTACATAAATATTAAATACAGTTTTAGATTAAAATAAAGGATTAAAAAAATTAAGTCAATAAAAAGCAATTTGCCTCAATTTTTGTCTCCTATCAAATCAATCACATTATTATCCAGAATAGTTAATTAAACACATGAAAAATTCAATTTTAAAAAATTATCAAATTTTGCATTATTAAAGGTTTATCAGAATATCGCAGATTAACTTAAACATTTTTGCCAAACATACTTCTAGAAAGTCATTATATTATTGAACAATTTTGATGACAAACAAGTGTTTACAGTGCTCAGAGATTAACTACTAAATAAGTCATCATAAAGAATGAAAAGGTCAACACTTCTATGTTCTAAATTAGTAAAATATAAAAACTAATGAAAACAAGATTATTTTAACATACTATATTATACTACAATACTATGACTCTACATAGCTAAACTATTAAGTAATCAAGCATTCTCAGTATGTTCAAACAATGATATCTTTGTATCATAAAATTTACCAGTACTTAGAAAAGTTTGCTCAAATTCTCAAAAAGAACAAATAGGATTGTAAGAAGTGTGATTGAAATACATGAGCTTCATAATTTGAAATAGCAATGCTTTTTACAAATATATATATAAACATAAATGACTTCATACTAAATATGTATACATACCTAAATACTGGGCTACGATTTCCACCTCGTAACTGCAGCACGATAATATCTTTTGAAGCAGTGAAATCTAATCTTCTAAGGTAACGATCTTTTACATAATACAGGTAATTGTTATGAACAGCAAATGAGGGACGTTCTCTTTCTAATTTGAAAATAATCATACCGCAGTCATGTCCAGCAGCAAACAAATTCAAACTTGGATGGGCTGTCATTATCCAAAATCTATCATGTTCACGTCGGAAAGTATGAAGACATGTTCTCTTCACTACATCCCACACACGGATACTTCTATCTTCAGCATTACTCAGGATTAAATCTTGTCTAAAATGTAAAGTGAACCAGATTAAAAACAGTTTTTATAAATAAATAAATATATATATATATATATATATATATATTTTATATATATATATATATATATAGTTATGTAAGTAAAAAATAATGGTTACATAACTAAAATCTTAAATACTAGTAAAAGAGACATAACCTTTATTAATGAAGTGTTACAATTAATATAGAAAGCACATAGTTTTATGTTTCATTTTATCATTATTATTACAGGTATTACAGGTATACAGGTACCTGTATTTATTTATTTTTCCCAGACTTTGTCAAGAAGATCACATGAAATAAGCTCCTGATGTACAGATATTTCTATTAGACTATGCTAGAAAAAGGTTAGACTACAGCATCGGATATATATATATATATATATATATATATATATATATATATATATATATATATATATATATATATATATATATATATTTCTTTTATTTTTAATGCTTATATAACACCTACTTATATAAACATAAAAGCTCCCATATCAATCAAAACTGCTGATTTATCTACAGATGGTAGGACTATTATTGAAATTGGATGTTTATTTATAATATAAATACCTGGATCAAAAATCTCTAAAGTCATTCTTAATCACTAGCAAGATTTTATAGAGAAAAATTTAAATATATATATAATCATAAAATATTAAAAGATTCATTTAGGTGTTATCTTTTAGCTCTTTAAATACATGATTAAGATTTACAAGAAATCTGATGTAATTAAAAAATAATTATTTTGAATTTCTTGCAACAAAAAATATAAACCTGAATTCACAAACAACATTCCTGTTTCTCAGCAAAGTGAAGGGTATTAACTACATAACCATAACCAGCAAAGCATGAAAAATGTAATGATTTTCTTTTTATAGATTTTATTATTGTAATAAACACTATATAAGGCATAAATCAAATATTTTATTGTATAAAATTCATCAAATTTCTAACTGTGAAAGGAAAAAAACAGAAAAAGTAATATATATTGCTTTCAACAATACCTAAAACATTAAAATGTAATGATATTTAGCTCTGGAACTCAAAACATGCCAGAAATTCGAAAAATTTAAAATGTGTAAAATAATATTTACCTTGGATGAAATAAGACACAGGACACATTGTTATAATGCCCCCGGCAGGTATCAACTTCCCAAGCTTTAGAATCATTCATTCTCCACAATTTTACTTGCCTGTCATCTGCGCCAGATACAATAAGTGGCATAGTAGGATGGAATGCAGCCCAATTTACTCCCCTGTCATGTCCTGCAATAGAAAAGTCATATCCTTGTTAAGTATGCAATGAACAAGAAAAAGTATGATAAAGTATGTAAAATTAGTATTCTATGACCTCTAAAGGTCTGAGTCTTCAATCTATATGGATGAAGTAAAATTATTTATTTTATCATTTATAGCTTTAGGTTTAGCTTGAATGACACAAATTCTCTCTTTAACATTAAGGATTTAACATACACTTTAGAATATGAACATAAATGTTTTATTTCATAAAATTCATAGCAAACAAATTCATATTTGAAAATTATATTAGTTATAAGAAAATCATGGTGAAACTTTAAAAATATAGATATATAAGAATAATAAATATATATGAAACAGTCATTTAAATAGTAAAATATAATAAATAAAGATGTATAACGTAAATGTCAATGTTATACTCATAACAAATTACTTTAAACCCCTGGGTATATTTAAATGCTTGCTTAATAAAATGGAAACTCGTCCCAGGTATTATTCGAGTATTTAGGCTGTACAGTTTTTAAAATGAAAAGTAATCATATAACCAGACCAAACTATTCAAATATTGAATATAAATTTTTATATATAATTTAGTGAAAATAGCAAATTACATTTTATAAACAGTAAGCAATGATCATTTAATGTCATTTCAAAAACAATTACTTTATAGTCCTTTAACAGAGCCATTAGCAGAATTAACTGTAGCTTATGTTTAACAATACTTGCCTTCAAGTACATGCTTAACAACAGCATCAGATGTACCAAATAAATCAGTATGTGATGGATTTTTCAGATGCTCTTCCAAACCTCCAGGCCCTGGTGCAACATTTTTCTTTCTCAAACCTGATATGTCCCAGACACGAACCGTTTGATCTAAGGAGGCTGAAACAACCAAATCTTCAGTAAGATGGAAATGTGCACACATAACATAATGGTTATGGCCAGTTAAGACACAAATGCATGTCCGAGACTGCCAGTTCCAGACACGAATAGTTTGATCATCAGAAGCACTCAATATCCATGGATATTCATGATGAAATGAAGTTGTACGAATATAATCCAAATGACCCATAAGAGTAAAAATACATCTCCTTTGTTTATAATTCCATACCTAAAAACAAAAGAATGGTAATATTTTAATACATAAGTACCCTTTGTTGCAACAAAATCATACTTGTATGAGACACAAATGAAATAGTTCTTGTATATATTAACATAAATATTTTGCATACAGAATTCCTTTAATCATATCAGTCAAAATTTTTACATGAAAATCATTGATCTATTAGTGGAAGAAACCCAACTCTAAAACAAAAGAGGTAACCATAATAGTTATCATAGTTGATGATATTTCAATGGACTAAAATAAATTCAGTATTTCTAAGTTTACAAAATAAATTATTCATTGGCCGACGTCACAAAAACAGTTTCTTTTGACTCACCTAGGACTTCCCTCTCGACATAGCATACAATATAGTGCTTGAAATCATCAAATCAATTTTGACACTTGTGGGAATGATATCAATTATAATTGCATTATGATATACAACACACTCATAGGTTTCTCTATAGTTTAGATTCTTTGTATTTTATAACTATATACATCATATACAAATATAAGCATTAACGATTCAAACTTTTATGTCTGATGACACCAGAAACAAGCATTATCAAGAACTATTGAAATTCCACATTGAATTCTACAAATGTAACTGAATTATTATGATAGAAAAAATAATAACCTTTATTTTATAATCATCACCGCCAGATACAAAGAGAGGCTGCTGGTTATGAAAACAAATACCTCGGACCGGCCCATCATGTTCGTCAAATTTATCAAGAAGTGTACACATCCGATAATCCCATAATTGAATAATACCATTATGCAAACTTGCCAGAATCCAAGGTCTTTTAGGATGAAAACTTAAGCCCTTTACACGGGCTGATTTAGTTTCAAATTTAGTTAACATTTTAAATGACACGTCGGCACAACACAGTTGTTGTACAGTGCTTTTAATCCAACCAGAGATTCCAACACAACATAAATGATGCACATTCGATTACATATCGATAGTCGTACAGTTGCTTTGAGTTTTAAAGGGTAACTCGATTTTAAGGTTGTTAATTAGCAGCAGTCAACATGAGAATAAAAAGAACGTATTTTAAAACAAAAATAAAGATTGTAACTTAATTTGTAAGCGAAATAAGATTCACATATGTAGATAGGATTTGCTTCAGAATAAAACAGACCTAGTTACTCTTAGGGCCTGTTCACATAGCAGTCCGTTGCGTTGCATAAGGGAAAAATGACGTTGAGACGAAAATAAAACAATCGTAGGCCTCCAAACGATTAGCAATGAAATTTTTAACACCTATGAGTGGTTTATTTTCGTCTCAACGTCATCTTTTCCTTTTCTTTTAATCCTGAGAACAGAAATATAGCCACAAAAAATTATCCATACCGAGGATATGGAGCCCTGCTCTCTGGTGCCTCGTTAATGTACCATGTCTATGCCTATGTCTAATTCATTTGACATGTTCTGTTTTCCTGTTATGATCATATTTTACATTTCTTACTGTATTTTTAACTTCAGATTCACGTGTTTGATTATTTTTCATATAATCAAATGTGGGAGGATGTCACATCATCATACAGAAACAGTTTTGGTTTAATTCCAATAGATGAAGTTATAAGTCTTGAGAGCGAGCTCCTATAGTTTGGTTTTGAGTGTTTACATTAGAATAGAAAGTATTGATGTGTAAGTTTTTAAGTTCAGTTGAGTAGAATGTTATGGCTTTTTTGTTCAGTATAGTTAGTTATTTTTTGACGCCATAAGCGAAAATGGTTTGCGTTTCAAGATTAAAAATTTTGCATAGCGTATTATCTAAAATTGTGTGCCTTGTTCAATAAATGAATGTTATTATGAGTTATCAAGTTGGCTTTCATTCTTTGACATGAGCAATTTGAAATGTGAAATCGAAAGTGCATTGTAAACAGTTTTCCTGAAGATAGAGGTAAGTTACCTATATCATTGAATGATTGAAATTTATGAGCATGTAAGTGAGTAGTTATTAGAACCATCTTGACGTGACCCAATAAATAGAGTTTGATCTGAAATCACTTTCGTTTTGAGAACAACTGGCGTCTGCGACGGGACAGTTTACTATATTCTGAGTTATTTGCATCCAGATACTTGAATATTTATTCACAATGGATCTTCTGGAAAAAAATTAAATAGAAAAGAGCAATTATAAGAAGCTATTTTACTAGAACCAAAACAATTATAAGTGAAGAATTTGGAAAAGACGATACCGATATCGATATCTTGAGAGATACATTAGTTAGGGCCTGTTCACATAGGAGTCCGTTGCGTAGCGTTAAGGAAAAGATGACGTTGAGACGAAAATAAACCAATCATATGTCTCCAAACGATTAGCAATGAAAATTTTAACGCCCATGATTGGTTTATTTTCGTCCCAACGTCATTTTTTCCTTAACGCAACGCAACGGACTCCTATGTGAACAGGCCCTTAAACTTGAGAACTTACGGATTGATTTAGCTAAATTAGATTCTGGAGCAATGGATCTATTGTTGGAAAAAGACACTGATCAAGCCGATTTAAATGCGGAACTAGAAAATTGCAAAGGATATTCAAAACGATTTTATCACAATTAGACATCTTGTAGATACGTGTTTAAAAGATACAAATAGTAGTGAAACCAGTATTAAAGATGTTAATACCAGAGTAGCGCTAAGATATGTTACAAGCTCCTGAAAATCGAAATTAAGAAATTTAACGGAGAATTAATCAACTGGTTACCATTTTGGGGGCAGCTAAAAAAAATTCATGATGTTCAAACGTAAACCTTATGTCATTTTAGAGATAAATATTTATTCAAAAGTCATATCTTCACAATAATCCGTAATGCTATTGACATGAACAACGTATAACAAGACGCGTAACAAAACTCAAAACATTCATCATGCCGTCAGAGCGTGTTGTCATGCAGCAACTTAAAATACTATTTATACGTGCTCGAAATGTGACGTCACGTCCGCCATGTTGGGCACCTCCGCCATGGCGGACCATGTTACAGAGGCTGTTCACACATTTTTTAGACGATGTATATTGTATTCACAAAACTAAATTACATAAAATTCTTGTGTTTTAAATGTTCTATTTGACATCCCTTATTCTGAACTATCTTTCGACACCGCAATTTTCAGGATAATAATGCCTTTTGAAGTGTCAGAAGAGGTATTCTATCCCATTCCTCCTGAACAGCTTTCCAGAGTCCTGTAAGGGTTTTGGGACGACGTTTGGATAATGCAGATTTTAAAAGTCCAAAAGCACAAAAATCCATAGGTGATACATCGGGAGATTTAGTAGGGAAATTAGTGAAGGGTATGGCCTTTGATACCAGTTTTTTGTTCCATTTCTTTTAGGAAATTTACAGTGGATTTTGATGTGTGACTGCTAGCTTTGTCCTGATGGAGTCTCACAGATTGATGGCACTGTGGGTAAAGCGATGGTATTTCATTCAGAAAAATTGGCGATAAAATATGTTCCCGATAGTATTTGGAGTTAATCTTGACATTTTTTTCCACTCTCTTTATTTTTAACTTGCCATTATAAGAAAAACCAGCAACAATCATGAATCCCTTAGAAAAACTTTCTTTCGATTCTTCGAACCATGTACTTAAATTTTTTTCTCCCCTTTTATGATAATAAATGGCTCTTTTTTTGTTGTTGCAATCATTTAAATACACCCATGATTCATCTATTGTGACAATTGTTTTCCATTTTTCTTTGGATAAGTTTTTCTCATATAGAATTCTGCAGCGTGTCCTGCGTTCAGCGATATGATTTGGACGAAGACGATGCACATTGCGTTTTTTCGCTTTCTTAAGATTTAAATCAACGTTTATCATTTTGTTTACAGTGGACACCGAGCATTTTAATGATTTTGCAACTGTCCTTTGACTAGGGGGATTTTCTTTTAACATTAAACAACGTACCTTTGCAATAGTCGATGATGTCCGTTTTATCCTTGGATACTTGTTTGGAATTTTTGTCGCACTTGAGGCTCCAATTTGACGTTTTTTTTTCCTTTCTTGTTGACGATATTACCTATCGACGCTTTAGATATCACAAAACCATGACTCTCACATCGTTTTTGAATAACGGAGTATGCATATTTCTCTTCTGAAAGAGCATAAATGTAGACTTCGATCCACTGCTTTGTTAAAATCGCCATTTTGAATAAAAACAAAACTTTCAAGCCGCAGACGATAATTTTGACTTTTAAAAACATAGTACAATTGCAATTATTTCTTTTGCAGCAAACGATTTTTTATTACCACTTACCAAAATCGTCTAAAAAATGTGCGAACAGCCTCTGTATTCTCTCATAGGACGGAAAAACTAATATTAATATCTCATAAACTAATGAATATTACCTCTCTGCACGTCCCGAATTCGATAAAGGAGCAAAACTACCCATCCACAAAAATTCAGGAATGCGATTTCGTACAGAAATAAGAGCAGATGGTGTTTTAAAATTTCATTCGTCTAAGCCTATCGCTGTGAAAGATAGCCTTAGAAGTAGTGATACTCTTGAAATTTTTTATTTAGTGCTTGTGAATAGTTTTTTATGTTGTTTCTGTCTATGTTGATATGGTAACATATTCTAAAATGAATTGGTAAGTAGATTTTATTCCCAGTAACACTGATTTATCCCCTGTGCCATTGAATTTACAATTTGAATGTGTCGTTGATGATAACGATATTAAAATGTTATTTTCGATAAAAATTATCACTCTAAAAATACGTACGTATATACCTTATTGTTCATTCAATTTACCTCACATATTTGTGTGGTAACATACTTAAAGCAATAAAATCCATATTGTATAATACTGCTTGCAAAATGAAAGGGTTCTTGAAGTTGATATATTGTTCGTATAGGACATTGTATTGTTGTTGTTTTTAATGTATTCTATGACTGCCGTACATTTTTACCATGTTTTTATTAACTCGCTTTCTTGTTTGTTTGTTTGTGTGTTTGTCCAGTACAAATCTTGCAATCGATTTTTAACTAACTTCCCGACTAGCTAGACATTTGAAACTTTTAGAATAGCTCAGAACACGATGACAATGCATTCTTTTGATACTTTTAGCTATCTTTAAGCAGATTTGAATTCCTTTTCAGTTAATTTTGTTTTGTAGAATGGTGCAGCCATCTATCGACCGGGACGGGAATGAAAAGTTATACTCAATTGATTACTCATTTGATACCTCTTTATTACGCATTCGATCATTTTGTTTCAAGTTGATGGGATAACTCAAAAATTTTTTTAAAAGGTATTTATTAGTATATAGAATTGTCAAGTTTATATGATTCAACAGAAAATTTAAAATCATGGTATATAAAAAATTATTTTTATCTTGTAATTATCACGATGTTCTTATTAACTCGCTTTCTTGTTAGTTTGAGTGTTTGTCGAGTACAAATCTTGCAATCGAATTTTAACTAACTTCCCGACTAGCTAGACATTTGAAACTTTTAAAATAGTTCAGAACACGATGACAATGCATTCTTTTAATACTTTTAGCCATCTTTAAGCAGATTTTGAATTCATTTTCAGTAAATTTTGTTGTTTGAAAATTTCTTATAATTGCTCTCTTTATTACGCATTTGAACATTTTCTTTAAAGTTGATAGGATAATTAAGAAAAAAAAATTTTAAAAAGTATTTATTTATACATAAAACTGTCAAGTTTATATGATTCAACAGAAAATTTAAAAACGTGGTATATAAAAAGTTCTTTTTATCTTGTAATTATTGAAGATTTCTACTGGGTTAAATGTATCAAATTTGAGTTAAACTCTTGATTTAATAAAACGTACTGTTAAAGAATGAATTTATAATTATTTAAAGAGTATTTGTGTCAATGCAAGTTACCAAAATTAAAGGTTAATTTAGCGACACGACAAGATCAAACAGCAAGAATTCAAAGACGTTAGTACGACGAAAGGGCCAAAAGCTTTATTACGCCATCTATATATCTCCCTCCCACTCTCTAAGAACCGTAGGAGACAGTGAATGCATATGTTTTGCTGGCCAAGCCTACTTTTTGTTTCTTCAGCTTCTAAATCTAAATTTTAATATCCCTTTCCCTTTATTACAAATCTTCACTGACTTCAGACATTAGAGTAATTAAACACGGTATTCTTACCTCATTTGTAGCCAGCTATCGAATTGCCTCCTGAGTCTATTCTCGAGAAGTTGGAAAATATTCTAGAATCGTGTTATACGTTGCGCTGTTCTCTAAATAATTCATACCAGTGCACAAAAACTACTCGATACTTTTATATTCACTATATTTAACACATTACAAATATTACATAAATAAATACACTTAACATCTATTTAATCATCACAGCATAACAAATATCGATCTTACTCATTTATCACGGAGTTCGTTCTGGTTATTCTTAGCTGGGTGGAGCTAGAGGTCAGAGTTAGATGTGCCAGTTATAACACACGTCATACTGCAAAGACTCGTGAAATTGGGCTCGCGTTGGTCAACCCTTCTCCTTACAAAACTATACTCCCATCTTTCAACTTTAAATCTTTTAAGTTATTTTATCTTTATATAATTTCTTTAACACTGCAAAAACCTTCCTCTAGGACAGCGGATCTCAACCCGGGGGGAGCGCCCACCTGGGGGGGCGGCATAGAAGATTTTCATGGGAGGCGTGAGTCGAAAAAAAGTAAAATAAATGGTTAAATTAGCTTTAATTTACTGTACTCAATTTTGCGGTCACAATGTAACCGTAATGTATTTTCAATATACGAACACGAACACGATAATTGTCGTAATTGTGAAAACACGATAAATGTCGTACGTCGGGACGTTGAAAGTGACCTGAGGTGTGCTTTGTCACAGTTACAGCCTAATATTCAAATACTTGTCATGTTAAACAGTGCCAGCCCTCTCATTAATGTTGTGAAAGTGACTGGTATTACATGCCAATCTCACATAGATCCTTGATTACCTCAAATATATTTCATCTGTATTTAGTTATTTGATTTCATATGTTCTAATAATAGAATGTTCCAAATTAAGATATGTGTAGTAATGTTAATTTTTTTATGAAATTATCTATTCTATATTATCATTTAATAACCAACTTCAGTTTCAAATTCCGATTGTACTACTTGTATTGACCACATATGGTGGTGGTGGTGGGGGAGGCGTGACCTAACACCGGTGATCAAAGGGGGTGGGGCACAAAGCCTGACAGTTTGAGAAAACCTGCTCTAGGGTAAATTGACCAGATTTTAACATTGATAAAGCGAGACACCATTGACCGGCGGGGAGGGGGGGGGGGTCTTGATTAAAAATTTGGTCTATATGGCGCAACAAAAATTTTCATAGAACGGAAAAATAGTATTGTAATATATATATATATATATTTAAATTTCAACATAAGTACAATTTACAAATATAATAAATAAAAAAAATTATGTATAGTATTATTTTATTCTTTGGCATATTTCTCATTTGCATGAATTTTTTTTAGTAGATTGCTGTCGTTGTTTAAAAGGCCATAAGATTTTTCACAAGAATTTGTAAAATCATATTTCACACATAAAATGGCTTTCAAAGTCTTAACACTTAATTGTGATTTTTCTGATGTCCACACTTTATTTACCGTAGAAAAAGCGCGTTCAGTCGTAGCATTAGTACCTAGTAAGGACAGCGCTTATTCCATAATTTTTAGTGCATTATTGTATGGAACATGGTTTGTTTCAAAATTCGAATTCTAACAACTGATCTACAATGCGAACTTTGATAATCAGTTCTCGATAATCAGTTCTCAACAATTATTTGTTATTATTAAAGTTTATCATTATAAAATTAGTAAAAATAATATAAAACTCATATCCTGGCTAAATAGTCACATTGCCGGCGAAAACCGTATATTCCCTTTCCGTTCTCCCGCCGTTCCATAGCTTGTCGCGCATTCTTTCCAAAAATCGGGACTTTTTTAAAACGCCGCGGGACGCGGGACAAATTGTTAAAAATCAGGACTGTCCCGCCAAATGGTACAGGACGTCTGGTCACCTTACTCTAGGGAAATCGTTTTTGGTGCCCTTCCATGCCTATAAATGGCGCCAGTGGTCCAATACCCAATCTCGTGTTTTTTTTGTTTTTTTTTTTGGATGGATCGGCCTCAAGACTATCCTTACTGATTTTTGCTTAATCATCTGATACCGTAAATTATTATTATTTTTATTCTTTTATTGTATTTTATTTTTATTTCTTAAACCTGACACATTAAATTGTCGTGAATTTATATATATTCACTTATTTATTTTTTTGCTAGTATTAATTTTATTTATTTATTTATTATCATTATTTTAATTATTATTTTTTTATTATTATTTTAATTATTATTATTCTAACTTTCAAATCAACACTTTTTTTTAATCCTGAGAACGGAAATATAGCCACAAAAAAATTATCCATACCGAGGATATAGAGCCCAGCTCTCTGGTGGCTCGTTAATGTACCATGTCGATGTCTATGTCTAACCTGACACATTAAATTGTTGTCAATTTATATATATATTCACTTATTTATCGTTCGCTAGTATTAATATTATTTATTTTTGTTTATTTATTTATTATTATTATTTTAATTATTATTTTTATTATTATTATTCTAACTTTCAAGTCAACACTTTTCTTTTAATCCTGAGAACGGAAATATAGCCACAAAAAATTATCCATACCGAGGATATGGAGCCCTGCTCTCTGGTGCCTCGTTAATGTACCATGTCTATGTCTATGTCTATACCCAATCTCATGAATGGAAACGGCCATTCCGTTTCATTTTAGCGAAAGTCATCGTGAAGGTATATTCTTTTTAGCACACAGTTATCGGTTTACCCCTGCTTTATGGGGAAACGGAATTTTCTTCGCAGGCCAAAGCTAGGACCAATCACGAATTCATTATCCGTTCGAAGGTGAAAGCAGTGCAGTGCGTCGTATTGCTAGGAACTCCGGCGCCGTAAACCCTACTACCTTGACCTTGAATTCAAAGACGAAAATTTAAACCGCTTGATAAACATCTACCACTAAAAGTTCTCAGATGTGTTTCATAAGTAATTTTGAAGATCCGTGAAAAGCATACTTACCTGGCACTGGGGTATGCCTTGATCAACAAGGAGGCTCCCCCGAGCAGAGGCCTCTCATTGCACTTCGAGGGGTTGACGTTCGCCACATTCGCAAATTGCGATTGCTTGGGGTGCACAATTTTTGGTAGCTGGGACTGCGTTCGCGCCGTCCCTATTATAAGAATAGTAGATTACACCTTTATTTGCTCAGTGAACTTTACGAGTTCTACAGATGGAAGTATCCGATAGAGAATGCCTTAAATTCAAATCCTCGAATGATGGTTGCCTGTTTTGAAAATTTCGGTGCATAACTCTTCACCAAATAATTCTTACCAACTCTCTACCAACTAATTCTAATTTTATAGAATTTTTCTCAACCGTTAACAATTTGGTCAATTGGCCAAGTTTCGGGAAATGATAATATTGGATCAATGCTAATATTTTCGGATCAATATTCTGTCCTGTTAGTAATAAACAATGCGGTGTGAGTCGAGAACAAGGTATATTCCCTGAAACTATTAACCAAAATCCGCAGTTTTACAGGAATATGGAGTCACTAATTTCAACTTGATCCCCCTTATAAAATTTTAAAGAACAGTTCAGCACCAACTAATATCTGTATTTTAGAAGGTTTGTAAATGTTTAGTCTTCAAGCTCAATATATTATCTGTTAAAAGAAATTTAGATATATCTAAAATTGTGGAGGAAATCAAAGAAGTGATTTTTAGGAACCACTATAAAATTTGTCTCATGCTTAAATTCTCCATCTTTGGAATTGTACCACGAATTTGGTGTAGTATAATGCTAATAATCTTCGTAAGCCTGTTGCAAATCACTACTCGTGATTGTCTCGGGCTTGTCATTTCGAGCTTCTGAAAATAAAATATTGAGAAAACAAGAATATAAAAATTTATTAATATAGTCGCGTCTTCTTCCTGTCCGTCTTTTCCTATCTTAAGCTATCCGGATGATGGCCGAAAGGTTAGGTCACTGACATTCGGTGCCAAAATCTATGGGTTCGATTCCTACTCTTGGAATGGACGTTTGTAGCCGTTCGGAATCGGCTTTAAGCAGTAGGTCCATGGCAGGACACCTCAAGGAAATTTTATTTTTGTATATACACTCAATTTGTAATGATTATTTTTTTTTTATCAAGTGTAACTAACTTCAAAAATTGTTATGAATTTAAAAAAAAATGCATAATCAGTTTTAAACTAAGCAAAAAAATAGTAATAAAATTCAAAATCAAAAGCACGTTTAGTTATATTTACACATCTGCTGATGATAGCTTCATTTGTTAAATTTTTTTTTCCTTTTGTTCATAGCAGAGGTAACGAAATAATTTGCTTTCAAACTCTATAACCGCCCCTTAACGCTGTAATATAATTTTAAATCGTTTTGAAATATCATTTTCATCATTTTTGTTTTTTGGAAAATATTTACAGAATTTTTATACTAAATCAAAAATTTAGTAGACTTTAGTTGTTTAGTAGAAATTTTGTATTATTTATTTAGTCAGACCACTAACAATAGGAAGGCTGTACATAATTTCATAGAGATACTTTGAAGGGGATTTTTTCTATACCTTTCTAAGTATGGTAAATCGCCAAAAATCCCATTTTGATACGTGTAAGCTTAAATTACATAAGTTCAGCAGGGTCCGCCTAAACAGTACAGCATAGAAATATCTTTTCCTGCAATGTAATTATCTAGGAATAATGGATGTTTCAGCACATTCTAAAGACTGTTTGATAGACGTCACCTGATCAAGTAATAAATGAATTGGGCGTCTAGATTGGGCGTCCACCTTAACCACTCCCTCTTACCAGGCCCTATCTCTGAGTGCGCTAGTGGATGTCATACAAAAATGTTCTAAAGATATTTAAAATTCCAATCGGAAATTTAAAATATTATACTCAATAGACACTAACACATTATCTTGAAATTATTTTATGTATTTAATACAATGACTCCGTCAAATATAGCTTTCAGAGATGAAATATTATATAATTTTGAAAATAAAAATATTTGAATAAAACTAGAGAAGGGCGGAGCTAAGGGCTGGTGTTATAGTGAAACCATCTCCATGAAGATGTCATCTCTCTTAAACTTCCACAAATACAACAGAGTAACTAAGAAAATTACTTTGGATCTTAAATGAAAATAACTGAAAAATATTTTTAAGGTAAATATATCAATAAAATTGTTTTTTCTTGTTAATGTAGGAATCAGTTTGTAAAAAATTATTCCTTAAGGAGAGTATAATATAAGGAAATCAAGGGTGTATTCGAAGGTGGAGCTTGATAACTTAAAAAATATAAAGGATGAAGTTTTTACAGTTATTTTGATTTCCATATGTTACATGTGACTAAAATTTATTGCATCTGAACATACAAGATCGTTTACGCAACATTAAAAAAATTTTGAATTATAAACGTCTTA
The DNA here is from genome assembly GCA_907164885.2 of Dolomedes plantarius. Taxonomy (NCBI): domain Eukaryota; kingdom Metazoa; phylum Arthropoda; class Arachnida; order Araneae; family Dolomedidae; genus Dolomedes; species Dolomedes plantarius. The sequence goes on from OU015503.1 coordinate 73,108,212, forward strand.
AGTCCTGCCTACCAAATGAACACACGGAAAGTTATTTCATGTACAATCTTATTCACTTTTTGGTTGGTACAATTTTGAATCTGAGATTTTCATCAATGTATAAAACTTATCAAAGTCGATTCCGTTGATGGTGGGAGGTGTGGCAAAATACTACATAATAAAAGTAGTCTTTTTAACATTACACCAAGAGGGAAATATTGAGTTACAGTTGAAAATTTCTAAGTGTGTAATATTCAGATATTAATAACTGAATAAAACAATAAGGAAAAAGTCTGAAATATTCCGATAATTTAGATTAAATTAGAATTATTTAGATTTAATTCCAATAGTTATGTTTCATAGTACTATTTTTTAACAACACACATATTTTAAACGTTCCTAAATGAACATTCACATCCTGTATCCACTAAGAATAATTAATATTACTTGTTTAAATCATTATTTATTGTCTCTGAAAATCATATATAGTGCATGTAGTGAATAAAAATTTTGGACACTCGACATTTCTTGCAGTGAAAACATTGTTGTTATTTTAATACTTTTATAAAATCATCCTTCGCCAATGGGCGGAACTTTGGAGAGGAATCGGTGTACCATTTTCGGAAGAAGTCGATCAAATTTTTCATAGTAACAACTGATTAAAGTAAACAATATTGAGCGATTCTCTTCACTAAAGCGAAGAAGTAAAAATCAATTTACTTTAATTTCAGGCGCAAAGTAAAATATTCTAATAAGAATTGAACATGCTGAGCGATTTTTATATTCGAAACTTTTACCAGAATTATTTTTCTGTTATTCTTACTTGTTATATATAGCTATTTTCCCCAAGCATTGTTGTGTTATATGAAAGGAGAGAAGGTTAGCACTCCCCTTGACAAGGACGGAATGGCCTCTGGGCCTATAACACATATACGGTTAAGGCACAGCCGCTTACTTCGCGGTATCTTAACCACATTTTTTATTGATTTGATATGCGGAAAAGCCTGGGTGAAACAGACATTGTACGCATGATGTTAGCCAGTATTTCCAAACAAGGAAAATTAATTAAGCCCAGGATTGTTTAATAAAACATTTATCATAATTTAATTAGCACTGTATGCATTCGAATTTCTCAAATAAAGTTGATGACAAGTGTCGAGAGCATAAGTATACATACAAAATAGGGGGAGCATGTATTGTGGCAATTTTTGGGATTTATACAATTGAGACATTATAGACATGAATTTTGGGGACATGGGCAGAGTTGGTGATGGACTTACATTCCTGAGACACACACCTACATGTAAATGTCTGCATGTTATAACAAATGATTTTATAGAAAATAAAAAAAAAAAATCAATAAAGACAATGCGAAAGAGATTTGACTCACTTGCATTTACAGATCATATCAGATAGTAACTGAATCTATAGTAACTGAAGCTACAGATATAACTAATATCTGTAGCTTCATGATACAGATATTAGTTGGTGCTGAACTGTTCTTTAAAATTTTATAAGGGGTATCAAGTTGAAATTAGTGACTCCATATTGGAATTAGTGACTCCATTGGGAATATACCTTGTTCTCGACTCCCGCCGCATTGTTTATTACCATGAAGCTACAGAAGGAGCGTAAGCTTCAATGGGGAATTCCTCGAAAAATGGCCCTATTATGGAAGCTCACCGGCAGATGGCGCGACATGTTCTACTGGTTCGCATTTTTCATCGAGTTATATGGACACGTGTTTTAGAAAATTGTTTTACAAATTTTTAAATTTATTCTGTGCACAGATATGCCAACATGTTTTTCACCTGGTTGTTCCAGTGGCCAGATTTCTTTATAAATTATGTTGCTGGTTATGTTGTTAGGAGGATCAGTAGATTTTCTAAATGTGACCAATGCATTCAAAACTTACCATTATAAACAGCAATACTGATCAAAATAAATTAATTTTTTTTAAAAGTAAACATTCTTTATTATACCTTTCAGAATTGTTTTTAAAAGTAATTAATATTCTAAAAATTGCAATAATCAAAACTCTAAATTTTAATAAACTAAATAATAAATTAAGTTTTTAAGTAATAAAAGAAATTTATACTGGTCCTCTTATGCCAGAAATAGGTTGCAATGAGCAACATAACATTAATTTCATTCAAAATGTTGTCAACTTTTTTCTAATTGCGCGCATGCATTTTATATGCAACCAAGAAAATAAAATTCTCAACTCTGTGCTAAAGTTAAAAAATTAAGAAAACAGTCAAAATTATAAATCACATTTATTATTAAATTTAAGCTTTTTTTTATATTACTTTTGAATTGAATATCAATAAATAATGTTATAAATATCTGTAAAACCTGTCATGTATAATTTTTTGTTCAAATTTATCTATAGTAAATTGTATATCAAGCATTAATTTTTTATTTTATAATAATGTATTAGTAGTGTATGTTGTTAGTTTCAATTCTTTACAATTATGAAATACTTTTCTTATATTCAACATATTTTGTGGTTATGGCAAATTAAGATACATGTCTGAGCTAAAGCCATGATTATTTTTTAAATTGTTCACAGAAATAAAATATTTCCACTATGAAAACTTCATAAAACTGATGAATATTCTGAAACCTTAATATAGAATTTAATTACTGTCAAGTTAGTTTTGATAAGTAAATAAGTTTTCATTGTATGATAAAAAAATGTTGTCACTATAAATGCTTATGCAAAATCTGTTGTGTATAATTAAAAAAAATTTAATATTTTCCGATCTTTTTACTGTGAGTACAATAAAACCCATACTTTGTATAACTAGCTCGCTCTAGAAAATAATGGATCATTATTTACTCATTTCCCTTAAGGGGAGTGGTCACTTTTACGTACCTTTAAAAGTATCATTTTTAGACCTATGTTCGATTGTATGTACTACTCATGATTTTTTCTTGATTTACATGAAATTTTTTGAGTAACTGCCTATAATACTGTTTATAATAGTTGCAATTTTTCAAGGTAATTAATAAAAATGACTTTTCATGCATAAAAAGTGAATATTTTTTTTTAAAAATCGAGCATTTTGCAGTCAACTACTGTGCGCATTCTGTCAAAATAAATTATTAAGGTACACTATTAATTTTTTACTATATGTGATTACAATACTTCAGGCAACAATATCCAGCAACATATTCTAAAATATATCAAAACATTTTAGTACGTGCTATTTTTAATTAGAAATTTCAAAAATGACTGAGTAAAAAAATTCTTGAAAAAAATTAAAATATATTAAGGTTAAAAAATTTTGGTGGATTTTGTTGTCTAAAGTGTTGTAATCACATATAGTAAGCAATTATTAATGTACCTTAATAATTTATTTTGATAGAATGCGCACAGTAGTTGACTGCAAAATGCTCGATTTAAAAAAAATATTCACTTTTTATGCATAAAAAATAATTTACTTTTTTTTATTAATTACCTTGAAATATTGCATATATAATAAACAGTATTATAGGCAGTTACTCAAAAAATTTCATGTAGATCAAGCAAAAATTATGAGTAGTACATACAATCCAGCATAGGTCTAAAAATGATACTTTTAAAGGTACGTAAAAGTGACCACACCCCTTTTACGGAGGGAGATCACATTAAACCCTTCATTAAACTCAATTTTTTATTATGATTTAATTTTGAAGAATGGAATATAAGGAATCTTATGAAAAAAAATTTAAGTCGATACGACAATTAGAACCGATTTTATGGCCAAATGTTTAAAGCTAATAGTAAAGTAATTTATAGAAAATTTAAACTTTAAATTGCTTTATCTAAAAACTGTTATTTTGAAAGTTGTGCGCACTATTTGTTCAAAACTAATCATGACAAATTGCTAAAAATTTTTGTATACATGTATATCTTGCATGTTTCTACAATTTCTACCTAAATTTAGGTATTTTTTCGCAGAAATTTTTTTTAAAAAATTTATATTTTTTTTGTACATTACAATACACTTGACTGAAAAAATATTTTTATGTGAAATATGGTAACTCTTTTAGGTGTAGATTAAATCATAACCTATGGATAATTTATATACAAATAATTTAATATATATCTCTTATAGTTTAAAAAAAAAATCTGCACATTGCATTGATCTAAGATTTACTATTCATAAAACATTTTTTTCTTAAAATAATTTCTAATAATCTCCCTACAAATCTGTTTTTTTTCCTAATAGATAAAACTTTGTAGAATTCACTTTTAAAAATTGGTTTAAATTAATTGCAAATAAACTGTTTAACAACACATTAAGCTTGGTAGTAAAATCAGTGTATTTTTGTGCATGCAAAGGTGATCTCCCCCTTAAGAATTTTAATGAAGTTTAGCAAAAAAGGCAGTTCAAATAAACATTTTGAATGAAGATAAACAATTGTTAAGTTGAATAAATAAATTCATATTAAAAATGCACTTAAAAAAAAACATTTCTTTTGAAAAATTCATATTAAAGCGTATGGTTTCCGTATGGTTCCGTACAGGCGCGCGCGCCATCTAGTGGTGGCGACCAAATCGGAGACACATTTTTAACACTGAGCTTCCCCTCCTTCTGTAGCTTCATGTTTATTACTAACAGGACAAAATATTGATCCGAAAATATTAGCATTGATCCAAAATTATCATTTCCCGAAACTTGGCCAATTGACCAAATTGTTAACGGTTGAGAAAAATTCTATAAAATTAGAATTAGTTGGTAGAGAGTTGGTAAGAATTATTTGGTGAAGAGTTATGCACCGAAATTTTCAAAACAGGCAACCATCATTCGAGGATTTGAATTTAAGGCATTCTCTATCGGATACTTCCATCTGTAGAACTCGTAAAGTTCACTGAGCAAATAAAGGTGTAATCTACTATTCTTATAATAGGGACGGCGCGAACGCAGTCCCAGCTACCAAAAATTCTGCACCCCAAGCAATCGCAATTTGCGAATGTGGCGAACGTCAACCCCTCGAAGTGCAATGAGAGGCCTCTGCTCGGGGGAGCCTCCTTGTTGATCAAGGCATACCCCAGTGCCAGGTAAGTATGCTTTTCACGGATCTTCAAAATTACTTATGAAACACATCTGAGAACTTTTAGTGGTAGATGTTTATCAAGCGGTTTAAATTTTCGTCTTTGAATTCAAGGTCAAGGTAGTAGGGTTTACGGCGCCGGAGTTCCTAGCAATACGACGCACTGCACTGCTTTCACCTTCGAACGGATAATGAATTCGTGATTGGTCCTAGCTTTGGCCTGCGAAGAAAATTCCGTTTCCCCATAAAGCAGGGGTAAACCGATAACTGTGTGCTAAAAAGAATATACCTTCACGATGACTTTCGCTAAAATGAAACGGAATGGCCGTTTCCATTCATGAGATTGGGTATAGACATAGACATAGACATGGTACATTAACGAGGCACCAGAGAGCAGGGCTCCATATCCTCGGTATGGATAATTTTTTGTGGCTATATTTCCGTTCTCAGGATTAAAAGAAAAGTGTTGACTTGAAAGTTAGAATAATAATAATAAAAATAATAATTAAAATAATAATAATAAATAAATAAACAAAAATAAATAATATTAATACTAGCGAACGATAAATAAGTGAATATATATATAAATTGACAACAATTTAATGTGTCAGGTTAGACATAGACATCGACATGGTACATTAACGAGCCACCAGAGAGCTGGGCTCTATATCCTCGGTATGGATAATTTTTTTGTGGCTATATTTCCGTTCTCAGGATTAAAAAAAAGTGTTGATTTGAAAGTTAGAATAATAATAATTAAAATAATAATAAAAAAATAATAATTAAAATAATGATAATAAATAAATAAATAAAATTAATACTAGCAAAAAAATAAATAAGTGAATATATATAAATTCACGACAATTTAATGTGTCAGGTTTAAGAAATAAAAATAAAATACAATAAAAGAATAAAAATAATAATAATTTACGGTATCAGATGATTAAGCAAAAATCAGTAAGGATAGTCTTGAGGCCGATCCATCCAAAAAAAAAAACAAAAAAAACACGAGATTGGGTATTGGACCACTGGCGCCATTTATAGGCATGGAAGGGCACCAAAAACGATTTCCCTAGAGTAAGGTGACCAGACGTCCTGTACCATTTGGCGGGACAGTCCTGATTTTTAACAATTTGTCCCGCGTCCCGCGGCGTTTTAAAAAAGTCCCGATTTTTGGAAAGAATGCGCGACAAGCTATGGAACGGCGGGAGAACGGAAAGGGAATATACGGTTTTCGCCGGCAATGTGACTATTTAGCCAGGATATGAGTTTTATATTATTTTTACTAATTTTATAATGATAAACTTTAATAATAACAAATAATTGTTGAGAACTGATTATCGAGAACTGATTATCAAAGTTCGCATTGTAGATCAGTTGTTAGAATTCGAATTTTGAAACAAACCATGTTCCATACAATAATGCACTAAAAATTATGGAATAAGCGCTGTCCTTACTAGGTACTAATGCTACGACTGAACGCGCTTTTTCTACGGTAAATAAAGTGTGGACATCAGAAAAATCACAATTAAGTGTTAAGACTTTGAAAGCCATTTTATGTGTGAAATATAATTTTACAAATCCTTGTGAAAAATCTTATGGCCTTTTAAACAACGACAGCAATCTACTAAAGAAAAAAAAAAAAAAAAAAAAAAAAAAATTCACGCAAATGAGAAATATGCCAAACAATAAAATAATACTATACATAATTTTTTTTATTTATTTATTGTATTTGTAAATTGTACTAATGTTGAAATTTAAATATATATATATTACAATACTATTTTTGCGTTCTATGAAAATTTTTGTTGCACCATATAGTCCAAATTTTTAATCAAGTCCCCCCCCCCCTCCTCCCCGCCGGTCAATGGTGTCCCGCTTTACCAATGTTAAAATCTGGTCACTTTACCCTAGAGCAGGGGTTCTCAAAATTTCAGGCTTTGTGCCCCGCCCCCCCTTTGAACACTGGTGTTAGGTCACGCCTCTCCCACCACCACTACCATATGTGGTCAAGATGTGAGTCTAGCTTTGCCACCACAAGATGTGAGTCTAGCTTTCTAAGAAGAAGAGTCGACCAACGCGAGCCCAATTTCACGAGTCTTTGCAGTATGACGTGTGTTACAACTGGCAATATCTAACTCTGACCTCTAGCTCCACCCAGCAAAGACTGACCAGAACGAACTCCGTGATAAAAGAGTTAAGATCGATATTTGTTGTGCTGTAATGATTAAATAGATGTTAAGTGTATTTATTTATGTAATATTTGTAATGTGTTAAATATAGTAAATATAAAAGTATCGAGTAGTTTTTGTGCACTGGTATGAATTATTTAGAGAACAGCGCAACGTATAACACGATTCTAGAATATTTTCCACCTTCTCTAGAATAAACTCAGGAGGCAAGTCGATAGCTGGCTACAAATGAGGTAAGAATACCTTGTTTAATTATTCTAATGTCTGAAATCATTGAAGATTTGTAATAACCGGAAAGGGATATTATAATTTAGATTTAGAAGCTGAAGAAACAAAAAGTAGGCTTGGCCAGCAAAACATATGCACTCACAGTCTCCTACTGTTCTTAGATAGTGGGAGGGAGATATGTAGATGGCGTAATAACGCTTTTGGCCTTTTCGTCATACTAAATGTCTTTGAATTCCTGCTGTTTGATCTTGTCGTGTCGCTAAATTAACCTTTACTTTTGGTAACTTGCATTGACACAAATACTCTTTAAATAATTATAAATTCATTCTTTAACAGTACGTTTTATTAAATCAAGAGTTTAACTCAAATTTGATACATTTAACCCAGTAGAAATCTTCACACAGTGGTACAATATACACACAGTGGTACTTGAGAGTTTAATTCGTTCCATGACGAAGCTTGTAACTTGAAATACTAGAGTCTGTCTCGAATCTATTTCCCCCATTGAAATGAATGGAAATTCCAATTATTCGTTCCGGGTTCCCCCAAAACACCGCAATTTTTTGTGACATATTTTTAAATAAGAAAAATGTGCTTACAAATGACAAACATTTTTTTTTTTTTTTTTTTATTTTTTTTTTTTTTTACTGCAGTTCACGACTTCGGAAAAATATATTAAAACTTGAAAAAAAAAAAAAAAAAAAATTGTAAAACTCACAAAATCAAGAAAAAAAAAAAAAAATTATATTCTATCTTGTTCTGTACGATGAATTTATGGCTTTCTGGGGCCTTTTACTCCTTACTTGTTTTTGCTACTACTTAATTAATTTTTATTAATTAATTTTTCTTATTATTTTACTTAAATTAACTTTTAATTATTACTCTAGTAAATTAACTTTTTTTTTACTTTTTCGCGTATCCTTACCCTTAATTATTTTAATTTCTTCTTTTAAACTTCAACTAATGAGCACTTCCACCGTGATAACAATTATCTTACTTACAGGAGATAAAGCCGTCAGGCCAAGGAACTCCACTGCTAAAACCAAATTCTGCTTAGTTGACAAACATTGTATAAAAACGCAGTACAATAGCATGTACTGCAAAAAACGTGCCTGATTAAATGTAATGTACAACATTCACCTTGGAGATCAGACTTGAAGATAATGATGGAAGAGAAGGAGAAAGGCTGAATTAAATAATTAAATCTTATTCGTTGATTTTTGACCTTTTCGCAACGCTTCCCTCGCTTTCGTCTGCAGGGATTTTCTTGTCCAATAGAGCCCTTTGCACGTACGCTCTTTCGTGAGTTCTTGGAGCGTACGGGATTTCGCGCACGCTCCAATCATTCGAAAAAGAGCGTACGGGAATGCGCGTGGGAAAACCTGCAGTACGCTCCAAAGCAGCTTTCCATACCTCTCCGATACCTTTCAGACGTGCACTCAATCACGCTAAATCGTGGTTTCACGCGGGAAAGAACGTACGTGTAAAAGGCGCTAATGAGGTTTGTTTCAGCGTCCCTTTCAGAATGTTTCTGAAATGAGTTACGCAAGTGTCATTAAATATCGCAGTCGCACGCCCAGTTGCAAATTTTTCTGGGTGTTTCTTTCGAATGAAGTCTGAAAGTTTCTCCCATATTCCCAGCATTTCCTTTATCTCACTTGTAGAGATAACCTCGTCCGCGTCACTTATTTCCTGCAAAACCTTGCCCTGTTTTGTCTTTAGCTCCTTAAGCTCTTCCGTTATCAGTTCCTCGGCGTGCTGCTGGACGAGCTCGTTGTTGTCACCTGTATCTATATCTAGGTTCATGGACTTGTCGAAGAATACAATCTCCTCCACCACTTCCGTTTCGGGATCGAATCTTTCAGAGTCCGTTTCAGAAACCGTCTCAGGCCCCAGCATCTTCCCCGCCGAGGTCAAAGTCCTCTTTGTAACACCCTGCCAAGCCATATCGATAATTCTGAGCCATATCACGATGTTATAGTGATCCTTCCAGAACTCTCGAAGGGTGAGGTTTGTACTCTCCGTCACCTCAAAGCAGCGGCGGAACAAGTGTTTGGTGAAAAGCTTCTTGAAATTAGAAATTACCTGCTGGTCCATGGGCTGCAGGATAGGGGAGGTGTTGGGTGGAAGCTAGAGATCCTTTATAAACTTGAATTCTTCGAGGATGTCCTCTTCGAGGTTAGGTAGGTGAGCAGGTGCATTGTCCAGTACGAGAAGGCCTTGCAGGGGTAGGTTATTTTCCAGGAGATATTTCTTAACGTCAGGACCAAAGACTATATCCACCCACTCCACAAAGAACTGCCTGGTGACTCACGCCCTCGGGTTTTCCCTCCACATAATATACAGTTTTTCTTTCAGAATCTTATGGGACTTAAAGGCTCTGTGATTTTCCGAATGTTGAACGAGCAACGGCTTAATCTTGCAGTCGCCGCTCGCGTTGCCGCACAGTGCGATGGTTAGCCTATCCTTCATGGGTATGTAGCCTATTCTCCTCTGCTATTTTTCCAGCAAAAGTTTTGAGGTAATCCTCAGTTGCCTTCATATCCGCGCTCGCTGCCTCACCATGACTGACAATGGAGTGAATTTCGTTCCTCTTTTTAAATTTCTCAAACCAGCCCCGACTGACTTTAAACGATGCCTCGTCCGTCAAAAGTCTTCGGGGTCTCGAGTAAATCAGCGTAAATAGCTCGTGCCCTCTCGTAGATTATAGCCTCACGCACGGTATCTCCTGTGATCTGCTTTTCCTTCAACCACACTATCAGCAGCTTCTCCATATTTTCATGGATAGATGCCCGCTGCTTAGAAACTATTTTAACGCCCTTTGCTGTGTTATAGCCTTTATCGAATCCCTTTGCTTTAGTATGGTGCAGATCGTAGAAGTGCTTCACTCGTACTGACTATGCACACACCTTGGTCATGTTTTTTGATAATTTCTTTTCTCAACTCAATGCACGTTATCCGTTTCTTCTCAGCACTATCCTTCGCACTTACTTTCTTCGGACCCATGGCTGAAAAATGTAGTTTTGCAAAATAACTGCAAGCACAAATACGAGCTCAAAACTGATGCTTTTATTACGAGCAAGCCTCTAGCGAATGACACACGGAAGCTGGGAGATTGTTGCGTCGTTCAATGTCGCTGTAATGTCCGCCGAAGACCGTTTTCTCAGAATCCTTAGAAGAGGGAGAGCTTGCGATCCTAGGACCAAGGTCATCCTATCCCCTAGACCCTCATGGGGAGTTCCAGTGTGGGGGAGGGAATAGGATGCTGTTCGGTTTCAGAGGACGACTCAAGTGTGGGCAGAGGAAGCTGCCCCGGGTGATAATTGTTGGAGGTTAGTCACTCTGTTTAAAACTGGATAACAGTGTTATATTGTAAGTCTTAGAATAATCTATATTAATAAAGAAACAGAGAGGTTTGTCGAGATCACGTGACCCCGTAACGCGACCGGGCGGACTCATCCAAAAAAATGGCCGACAAATACAGGAATCGGTGTATTTTTTTTTTCTCATGAAAGTACATAAATGTTACATATTTTGAAAGAACTTCGAAAACTGATAATTCTTTCTGCGTACACTTATTATGTTAATTCAATAGTTTTAGAGATATTTGGATTCTAATGAAGCGTCATCACTTTTTGACGATGTAAACAAAGGGTGATTCATTCACAGCGTGATTCTCACTAAAAAATGAATCACTGAAATGAAATGTTTCACCGTGTCTAATTTCTTATTCCTTTCCTATAATTTTTTATACTTTTAATTCAAGCTTTTTAATCATAAATAGATCATTTGAAGATGCACTGATTTTTTGGAGATTTTTTGCCAATTAAAAGTGAAAAAAAAAATTTAAATCCAAGTAAACTGTGATTTTGAGTGTCAAGTGATTCGATTTGGGTGCTCGATTAATGCTGCCTAAATATTTATTTTCTTGTATTTCGCCCTGCTGATTTAATGATTTTCATTGCTTAAGCATGGTCGCTTTTAGTAAGTTTTTTATGAATCTTAATGTAAATTGTTAAGTAATTAACTGGTATTAACTATTAGTAAGATAACGGTCATTGTATGTATTGTGAGGTTGCATTGTATGTGTTTGATTGACATTTATCCTTCCAGTACCTAGAATTATACAGATTCTTAGACGCAGCAAAGAAGGTTAACGGCCATTGTATGTATTGTACTGTATTCTGTGTGAGTGGATGATGCGTTCTCTGTAAGGGATTTATGCATTATATGCGAGTGGTTGATGCATCGTATGTGTAGATAATGGAAGAGATGTGCGACACGCACCTCCCTTGGCGACAAAACAGGTCTACGCCGACATGTTAAGCTTAAAATAACAACTATACACAAAATATCAATAACAACACAAAATAAAAATTTCAAAACAAACTTACCAATGGCAATAATAAACTTCTAATAACATAATAAAAATCCTCAACAGTTACTTTAAAAGATACACAGATATATCTAAAAACGGACGTATTAAACTTCCAAAAACATAACAGATATCCTCAAAATCTACTTTAAAACATACGCGGATATATCTAAAATCAGACGTATTAAACTTCCAAAAACATGAGAGAAATCCTCAAAATCTACTTTAAAACATACACGAATATATCTAAAAACGGCTGTATCAAACTTCAAAACCTTAACAGAAATGCTCAACCGCTACTTTAAAACATACGCAAAATATCTAAAAACAGCTGTATTAAACTTCAAAACGTAAACAGAAATGCTCAACCACTTCTTTAAAACAGACGCAAAAATATCTAAAAACGGCTGTATTGAACTTCAAAACCTAAACAGAAATGCTCAACCACTTCTTTAAAACATACGCAAATATATCCAAAAACGGCTGTATTAAAATTCAAAACCTAAACAGAAATGCTCAAACGCTACTTCAAAACATACGCAAAAATATCTAAAAACGGCTGTATTAAACTTCAAAACCTAAACAGAAATGCTCGACCGCTACTTTAAAACATACGCAAAAATATCCAAAAACGGCTGTATTAAACTTCAAAACCTAAACAGAAATGCTCGACCGCTACTTTAAAACATACGCAAAAATATCTAAAAATGGCTGCATAAATACAAAAACTAAAACCATGAAGCTACAGAAGGAGGCGCAGCTCAGTGTTAAAAATGTGTCTCCCTTTTTGTCGCCGCCACTAGAGGGCGCTCGCGTGCTCTGTAGGGCGGCTTAGGCACGGACAACCATATGCTTTAATATGGATTTTTCGTATTTTTCCTAGCGAAAACAAGTTGTTTTATTTTAGTGCGTATTTAATATGAATTTATTTATTCAATTTAACAATTTTTTATTTTCATTCAAAATCTTTATTTCAAGTGTTTTTTTTGCTACAATTCAATAAAATTCTTAAAGGAAATGAGTAAATAAACTTTTTCAGAATAATTGTGTATTGGTTTCAGAATAAATTAGTTCAGAATTTTGTAATAATTTAATAATTAAGGAAATGAAATTACAGAAAAGAATTGTGAAGAAAGTTTTTTATCATTGTTCATAATCTCTTATGGAAAAAAAATGTGAGAAATAATACTGATTAACCAAAACACACACACACACATAGTAGAAAAGCAACATTTTCTATCAATCACAAATAAATTCTTATCAGGACTAATAAAATAGGAAGTCAATGCAGTATTTAATCAGACAATACTTTAAAATATCTTCCTTTGGAAAAAAAATCAGTCAAAGCATCTCAGATTACACTTTTTAAAACCGGAGGTATAATCGTCAAGTTGGTAAATTACTGAATACAAATTTTTTCAGCGAATTAAAAAGAAAAAAACAAATAACTTTGACAAGGACAAATCAGCTATATTTTTGAATTTTCACAAAGTACGCATTTTATTGCATAAGCAGATTTTGTTCGGAGATTTTGCATAAGCATTTATAGTAACAACATTGCTTATCATACAATGAAAACTTATTTACTAAGGGGTGTGGTCACTTTTACGTACCTTTAAAAGTATCATTTTTAGACCAATGTTCGATTGTATGTACTACTCATGATTTAATCTTGATTTATATGAAATTTTTTGAGTAACTGCCTATAATATTGTTTATTATAGATGCAATTTTTCAAGGTAATTAATAAAAATGACTTTTTATGCATAAAAAGTGAATTTTTTTTTTAAATCGAGCATTTTGCAGTTAACTACTGTGCGCATTCTGTCAAAATAAATTATTAAGGTACATTAATAATTTTTTACTATATGTGATTACAATACTTCAGGCAACAATATCCAGCAACATTATTCTAAAATATATTAAAACCTTTTAGTGCGTGCTATTTTTAATTAGAAATTTCAAAAATGACTGAGTAAAAGCTTATAAAAAATTCTTTAAAAATTAAAATATATTAAGGTTCAAAAATTTTGGTAGATTTTGTTGTCTAAAGTGGTGTAATCACATATAGTAAGCAATTATTAATGTAACTTAATAATTTATTTTGATAGAATGCGCACAGCAATTGACTGCAAAATGCTCGATTTTAAAAAAATATTCTTTTTTTATGCATAAAAAGTCATTTTATTTTTTTATTAATTACCTTGAAATATTGCATATATAATAAACAGTATTATAGGCAGTTACTCAAAAAATTTCTTGTAAATCAAGCAAAAATCATGAGTAGTACATACAATCCAGCATAGGTCCAAAAATGATACTTTTAAGTACTTTAACTAACTTACGTAATTTAACTAAACTTAATAGTGATTATATTCAATATTATGGTTATTTCCAGCAGAACTTAAGATGTATTAACTTTGCGTTCACTTAAAACACAGCAGCTGTACTTTTCTCTCATTATTATACATCTTATATTAACACAAAACAATAATAATGTTCTTACCTTAGGAGCAGCAAATATACTAGGATTTCTCTGTCCAGTTTCTTTATTTCTTTTTAAGGCTGATCTATAGCCAGTAGAACAACCCGGAGCAAAACATGTGTTTGGCAGATTTCTGCACACAGAATAAATTTTAAAATTTATAAAACAACTTTCACCACCACGCCGTATAACTCAATGTAAAATAGTCACTATGCTTGCATGTCGCGCCCTCTACCGGTGAGCGACAACAATCGGTTCATTTTTCGAAAAATTCCCCATTGAAGCTTCCGCTCCTTCTGTAGCTTCATGACTAAAACCTTAAAATTAATGAGAAATTTGTTAGATGGGGGATGCCACCCCCCAACCCCCCGCTAAAAAAGTCGGTATTATACAACTAGTCAGTCCAACTAATAATAACTAATTTAAATAAACATAAAAAACACCTTGGTTAATATATATTTCTTCATTAAACATATATTACAGCACAATTTCAAACGATCTATTTCCATTATATCGCCTCTATTTGAGACACTAAAATCCCCTGATATTTCTAAATTACACTAAATACTGCACAGATAATAAATAAATTAACAAAAATAAATTGAAATATACAACCAGATTATTGTATCCAAGCTGCATCCTAGCTGAAACTTAAAAGCCGAATTCAAACATAGAAGAAAATATTCAAAAACCGTTGCCACAACATAATATTACTACACTAAAGAACATAAAAAACATTCACGGCGCCTAAAATGACGCAAAACGCAAGACACACCCGAATCTGGCAACAACAAAATCCTAAAAGCAACAAAAACACAAATTGGCAACACCAAAGTAAAATCTACATCTAATACTATCCAAAATACGTCATTAATATTTCGCAACAACATGGCCGCCATATTATATCACGCAAAGAAACACACACAACTAGCCGTTCAAACTGAGTTGCCACAAAATAACAAAATCTCACCAAAATCGCATGGCTGCCACACCAAACACAAAATCGCCAACTTGGCAATGAGGTGCGTCTAACACATCTGCACCTAGATAAAATTCAAACTTGCCCACGGTGTGTTCATGAACAATGTTGCATTGCGAGTATATGAATGCATCGTGTTATTGTACGTGTCTCATAGAACGAAATAAAACTTCTTGAATATCACCATTTCATTTACTTTATTTTTGATGTTAAAACATGTTAGCAATGTATTACATATGCATTATTTTGTACGTCAAATATAGTTGCACATTAATTTTATAGAAATTTGTGGTATGAATTTCTTAATGAAAGGCTAAATCTAGCTGAATTCTGAAGACTTTAATTATAAATTTATATTTTTTATATTGGGTTTTCTTTTTATTCATGCGTATAAAATTTGACATGCTTTTTTTTCTATGTTATTTATACTGTGTTTAGTTTTTATATGGATTTTGGTTAAGAATTATTCCACGATTTGACATTTTTACTTTACAGCTTTTCGTGGTACAGTTTGCAAAATGTTTTTGTGTATTACTGCCGAAAGAAATTAATGCTGCCTAAATATTTCTTTTCTTGAATTTCGCCCTGTTGATTTAATGATTTTCATTGCTTAAGCATGGTCGCTTTTAGTAAGTTTTTTATGAATCTTAATGAAAATTGATAAGTAATTAACTGGTATTAACTATTAGTAATGGGAGCTCAGCCAAAAAAATTATAATCATTGCTAAATTCACTATAACGCTGATTCTAAAAATTCATGATTAAAAGATGTGAATTTCCATTACTTCAGTACAGAGTTCATTCGGAAAATATTTCTTTTCTTGAATTTCACCATTTCATTTACTTTATTTTTGAAGTTAAAACATGTTAGCAATGTATTACATATGCATTATTTTGTACGTCAAATATAGTTGCACATTAATTTTATAGAAATTTGTGGTATGACTTTCTTAATAAAAGGCTAAATCTAGCTGAATTCTGAAGACTTTAATTATAAATTTATATTTTTTATATTGGGTTTTCTTTTTATTCATGCGTATAAAATTTCACATGCTTTTTTTCTATGTTATTTATACTGTGTTTAGTTTTTATATGGATTTTGGTTAAGAATTATTCCACGATTTGACATTTTTACTTTACAGCTTTTAGTGGTACAGTTTGCAAAATGTTTTTGTGTATTACTGCCGAAAGAAATTGTTTCATTAAGCACCATCGCTCTTGACGATGTAAACAAAGGGTAATTCTTTCACAGCGTGATTCTCACTAAAAAATGAATCACTGAAATGAAATGTGTCACCGTGTCTAATTTCTTATTCCTTTCCTATAATTTTTTATACTTTTAATTCAAACTTTTTAATCATAAATAGATCATTTGAAGATGTACTGATTTTTTGGAGATTTTTTGCCAATTAAAAGTGAAAAAAAAATTTAAATCCAAGTAAACTGTGATTCTGAGTGTCAAGTGATTCGATTTGGGTGTTCGATTAATGCTGCCTAAATATTTATTTTCTTGAATTTCGCCCTGTTGATTTAATGATTTTCATTGCTTAAGCATGGTCGCTTTTAGTAAGTTTTTTATGAATCTTAATGTAAATTGATAAGTAATTAACTGGTATTAACTATTAGTAAGATAACGGTCATTGTATGTATTGTGATGGTTGCATTGTATGTGATTGATTGACATTTACCCTTCCAGTACCTAGAATTATACACATTCTTAGACGCAGCAAAGAAGGTTAACGGCCATTATATGTATTGTACTGTATTCTGTGTGAGTGGCTGATGCGTTCTCTATAAGGGATTTATGCATTGTATGCGATTGTTTGATGCATCGTATGTGTAGATAATATTCAAACTACACTCATGGACAAAAAAATTAGCACACCAAGAAGGAGTCGTCAAAATGAAACGAAATTTTACATACGTAATGACTACTTTGATATAAGTAAATCATAAGAAAAAAAGAAAAAGGATAATTTATTTCAGAGAAAAAGGCAAAAGAACGGAGGAGTTAATACTCCGTTGGACCCCCTCTAGCGCGAATGCACGATGCGATACGATCGGGCATTGAGTCATACAAGTTCTGTATGATGTCTTAAGACATTTCGTTCCATATTTGCTGTAACCTTGCCTCTAGTTCGTTCAAACTCGTGGGATGCCCAACTCGTCGTCCCAAATGATCCCAGATATGCTCGATTGGAGACAAATCTGGGGATCGGGCAGGTCAAGGAAGGGTAGTAACAGTGCGAAGACAGTCTTGTGACACCCTTGCCGTATGAGGCCGAGCATTGTCTTGTTGAAAAATGGCTCCTGGGAGCCGTTGCATGAGTGGCAACACATGTGGCTGCAGGATTTCATGAACATACCGCTGGGCTGTCATGGTGCCACGGAACAATACTAGGGGTGACTGTGTATTGTAGGCAATGGCACCCCATACCATCACACCAGCTGTGGGAGCGATGTGTCGCTGTACAGCAAAGGCAGGATTGGAGCGTTCACCACGGGCTCTCCACACACGGACACGATTGTCATCACTGCCGAGATTGAATCTGGATTCGTCGCTAAAGACGACCTGGTTCCATTCCGCTGCAGTCCAGTTTCCTCGTGCGCGGCAAAACTCCAAACGGAGGCGTCGATGGGTGGGCGTCAAGGGCAGCACACGTAATGGGCGCCGCGATACCAACTGTCCTTCAGCCAGGCGCCTTCGTATGGTTCGAGAAGACACAGAGGCCCCTAATGAAGGTGCTACCTGTGCCTGGATGGCGGTCGATGAAGCAGTTGGCTGTACGCGTGCATTTCTTACGAT
Organism: Dolomedes plantarius; assembly: GCA_907164885.2. Classification (NCBI taxonomy): domain Eukaryota; kingdom Metazoa; phylum Arthropoda; class Arachnida; order Araneae; family Dolomedidae; genus Dolomedes; species Dolomedes plantarius. The sequence goes on from OU015503.1 coordinate 73,126,299, forward strand.
GTGGCGGTCTTCTCGACGACTGGTCTGTCGAGGGCGTCCTGAGCCTGGTCTTCGTGTAAATGACATATCTCGGGTCCACTGGTCCCAACACCTCCTCACAACACAATCAGAGCGGCCTAATTGACGAGCTACTCGCCTAGCTGACCACCCAGCTTCCATCATCCCGACGATTCTCCCCCTCTCAAACAGCGACAACTGCTTTTATTGTCTTCGAACACGGCGTAATGGCATGTCTATCTCAGCTCTTCCTTTGAAAATGATTCAGCACACTCAAACAAGCTTTGGTTACCTGTTTTATACTCCACAGAGTACGATGTTCAACGCCCTCTACCGGCTATACGTAATGCGCTAAAACGCTGCATTTCTAATCATTTGCATATCTCCTCGACATGTACCTTCATTGCAAGTTTCGTTACGATGACGCAATTATTTCTTGGTGCGCTAATTTTTTTGTCCATGAGTGTATTAATTTCCTATGCCCACGGTGTGTTCATGAGCAATGTTGCATTGCGAGTATATGAATGCGTCGTGTTATTGTACGTGTCTCTAGAACGTAATAAAGCTTCTTGAATTTCACCATTTCATTTACTTTATTTTTGATGTTAAAACATGTTAGCAATGTATTACATATGCATTATTTTGTACGTCAAATATAGTTGCACATTAATTTTATAGAAATTTGTGGTATGAATTTCTTTATGAAAGGCTAAATCTAGCTGAATTCTGGAAAATTGTCAAAATCGACGGCGGGGACTGCTCTCTAGCGGCGTCGTTCTGCTTCACGAAAAAGCTTGGCCTCACGTTGCGGCAAGAACAAAGACGCAACTGGACAATTTTCATTGGGAATTAGTGGATCATTCACCATACAGTCCTGACTTAGCACTATCAGACTTTCATCTGTTTCGAAAACTTAAGAAATTTCTTGGTAGAAAGCGCTTGGAAAATGATGACATGTTGAAAGAAACTGTTACTAACTGGTTTAACGGTCAGGCGGCAGAGTTCTTTGATGAGGGATCCAAAAGCTGGTAACACGACTTGACAGATGTTTAAATGTTAATGGTGACTATGTTGAAAAGTGAAAAAAATGTTCATATTTTAGTTTGTGATACGATTTACGTTCATAACTAAAGTTTCTCTTACTCCATTACAAAACGGTTCTTACTTAAAAAATGACCCTCGTATGTGTATATATATATATATATATATATATATATATATATATATATATATATATATATATATATATATATATATATATATATATATATATATATATATATATATATATTTATTTATTTATTTATTTATTTATTTATTTGCGGCTGAAATCAACGCATGCTGCAGATGAACTAAATCCTTGTTCACACTGCTTGCGTAGCGTCATCATTACTCGCATCGAAATATTTTTTAACCAATCACAGACCTCCAAACGATCAGCCACGAAATTGTTAAGGTCTGAGATTGGTTAAAAATGTTCCGACGCTCCGAAAGCAATGTGGAGCAAGGCCTAAAGACCTGCTCACACTAAATCCGGAGCATTACGCAGCGCCAGCGTTAAAAAAATTTAACCAATCACAGAGCTCAGTTCCATAACCACGTGATTTGTCAAAACAATCGCAGGTCATGTCAACAATCTCGGAGCCAATGTAGTAACGTAACGCAATGCTTCTGTTGCAATGTTAACAAGGCCTAACGCTTCAATCAAATGGAAAAGTCTTAAAGTCGAACAGTTTTTATAAGTATATACAGTCGAACCTCCATATATCGAAGTAGCAAAATGCCGGAAAAAAATTCGATATATAGAAATTTCGATATATAGAATTGATCTTAGTTTTATCATAATTCTCCTAAAACATTAAAATTAAAGCTAATTTTCGTATACGAAACTCCATTTCCCTTTTATAGCCGAATCACATTAAATGAAAGCTAATAACTAAAAAATGAATTAATATGAAAGATTTATAGAGTACTATATTTCTTTAAAAAAAACAATAATCCAGACAGTGGTTACATTCAGCCCATTAAAAACTTCATCAGGGAAATTTTCCACGAATTGAAGTCCACGAAGTATTCTTTCAAACGCCAAAAATTGGAAGATTTTATTCTAAAGTGGAATAAAATTTCCCAATATGTCGTGCAAAAAATTTCGATATATAGAGATTTTTTCGATATATAGAAACAGTTTTTCTATGTAATGAACATGGAGATTTGCTAAGAGTTCGATACATAGAAAATTTCGATATAGGGAAGTTCGATATATGGAGGTTTGACTGTACTAGCTAAAAACCCGCACTTCGCTACGGAGTACATTCAAATTAAATACAACGGTCAATGTATGCAATTAATGCCAAAAAAAAATAAATATATATATTTATAATAAATACGACGATCAATATATACAATTGATGTAGGGAAAAATATGTATTTATGAAAAAATCGTAAGGGATATTTTTATAGACAAAATAATGTCCAATCGTCTGCCGCATTAGCAAGAAAAAATATTTTTTTGTCTATTTAGTTGTTATGCACGTGACGATAAATTTATTTAAAGTACCAGAAGTCACGTGATCAGCATTTAATAAAATAAATTCTAAAAATGAATCTTTAAAAATTCACCAAAAATCAGAAAATAGAGGTAAAGATTCGAAAAAGATCTCATTTCAAAAGAATTTTTATGATCTTTCTCGTGATATAAATTTTATAACCCTCAAATTATTATTTTAAATGCAAACTTAAAAAAAGTTACTAAAACAGCTTAAAAATTTAATTTAAAAAAATCTAAGAAGAATTTTTCAAAAATCTCTCTTAGTGCACCCCTACACTATAAGAAGAATCGCCATGCAAAATTTCAGCCCTTTAGGTCCAGCGGTTTGGTCTGTGCGTTGTATGTCAGTCAGTGAGTCAGTTACGGAACTGTTTTATATATATAGATTACAAAAATCACAGAGATGAAATAGATTAAAAACTTAGATAAAGGCGGTGCATCCGTTGACCTCACAGATTTTCAATCACTTTATGAAGCTACGAGAAGTTTTTCTCTCTGTATTTCTTGAACTCTCTGCATTTTTTAATCTGTTTTCTGACTTTGAAAATAGAATTTAAGTGCTGTGCGAGTGTTTTTGAAGTATCCTTTTTAACGTAGGATTACGTTCCTCCATAACGGTCCTCCGGAAAACAAAATTTCAGACGCTAAAACCGTCCATCCGTACCTCGCGAGTTATAATTTTGGCAGCGTGCCAAACCCAGTCTGTATCGCTTGAACAAGCAGTAAACAATTAAACAGAAAAGACCAAAATGCGTCAAAATTTTGACATATATATATATATATATATATATATACACGTGCATATATACATAACACATGCATACATATATACATACAAAAGATGTAAGCAACGATAAGTAATCCTACGTTAATAACCCGCGGTAGTTCCGTTAGAAGAGACTACTTGATATATATTTTTCCTTTGGACACAGTCACACTAAAACTGAAAAATATAATTTTTATTCAGTCGCAATAGTCTGAAAATAATTCATTGATTCGTTTCTGATTAATAAATTTTGCGGGAAAAAGAAATATAACATTATTTTTTTCCATAATTTTTTTTAAAAAAAGAAGAAGAAAATTGATTTTGAATTGAAAGAAATCAATAATATAATACAACGTAAAAAAAGTTTTAATTTATACGCTACTCTCTCTTTATATAAAGCTCTACCTTCATACAAAAATTCAGGTTTCAAAATTATGTTTTCGCTAGCTTGTGATTAGGAAAATAGTAAAAGAAAAAGACTGTAGAAAAGGCTGTAGACATCAAATGATACACAACTTTAAGAGATTAATTGTACCCTTAATTATGAAAGTTGTCCAAGTCATTGTACTAGGGATTACAAAAGTGGTGTAAGTCATAGATTTTTCGCTTCGAGATATTTTAAGGTTTGATTTTGAACAAACAAACAAAAAAAAATATTTTAATACTGTATAATAAAATATTTCAGAAAATATTTAAGGTTCAATTTAAAAATTTTTGCAAAGACTGATTCAGGTTACGGTAATGTAATAGAATGCAACATGAAAAGATTAATTGACTCATTTTTTATATTTTTTTAGGACTTTTGACTTACACCACTTTTGTGAACCCTGGCACAATAACTTAGACCACTTTCATAATCAAGGACATAATTAATGCTCTAAGAGTTTGAGACTTTTTTCTGTCTCTTTCTTTCAGTTTTAAAATGCGTTCCTGACAAATTATTCCATCTTCTAGTATGGTATTCAAAGCCGTCAAAATTGTACCACCTGAAACACTTTGAATACCACTATAAGGATGGGAAACTCCGTCACAAACACTTTTCAAGCTAGAAATATGTGACGGAAAAATACGTCTCAAACGCTTAGAGGGTGAATTTTCAACTGCGAGGTAAAATGTATTTTTCAAATATAGTACAGTCAACAAATATTGCGAAACTATAACAAAAGGCATATTTTTATTAATAACGAAAATTTCATGATTTTGTATTGAAACAAATCAGTTATTGTAGTCCATTTTTTAATCGGAAGGCAAGAAAATTTTTCAGGTGTTCGATTCATTATTCAGAACTTCAAATTTATTCAGTCGAAAAATTTACAAAATGTAGTCGCTTTATTCTATCACACAAATAAGGTTAAAACATAGATTATGATCCGGTCAAACAAGGCGATAGATTTTGCCAAATGGCTGACAAGATGAAAAGATGTTGACCCGTTATTAACACCAGTTGTTTTGAGGAGTTTCTTTGTACATGCAATCAAGATATCAAGTGAAACAAACCCGTTTCCATGGCACTGCTGATACCCGCTCCTCAGTCATATGACACTGCCACCCCGAGGAAAGAAGTCTACTACAAAAATTTAAGTGTTAGGACATTTCTTTGATCGAAACGTTGTTGTTGTTGTTGTTGCTTATGCCCCTTGACTGACAGGAACATCAGATCAAGTCCCGAAGGCTATAGGCGATGAAGGTGCGGCTCCTATTTTGCATTAGCACCACAAGGGTCGGAGTCCGACTTGGCTAAATGACCGGTCCCGTAATTTTGAACCGAGTCAAGTGTCGAGACTGGCACACTTGACCCCGCACCTCCAGAGGTAAATTTGAGAACTTGGAGGACATTGCAGCGTTCAAATGAGGCAGAAATTTGGACGTCGGGTGATGCAGAAGTTAGGACAGTTACCCTGGAAACATGAAGACATATTGGTTTTTTATTGGTTTGGAAATACTTATGCTACACAAGCGGCAGAAAAAGATAAAATTAAAACTATATGAATGCACAAGCTATCTTTATATTTGCACGTTTGCGCTGTAGGTTTTGCCATTTTGCACCATTTTGGAAAATAATCGCCGGGTAGGATCATAATATACGATTTAACCATAGATAAAACTGACATTAAAATTTTTTTAAAGGTCTAATTTTTTTCCTTGATAAATATGATGTCCCCATCGCAATTATGAACTTGAAATGTTTCTCCAAGCCAAGCATAGTAACAAATTTATTAGATTTATAGCAGTCTCAACACTTCAAACGCATCCACTGGCTTACATAACCACTTTAAAAAAAATATCTCAGACATTTATACAGTTTTGTCTCATTGTTATAAATAAATAGTGGCCACGTTCTTCAAACCAAATAAAAAAAACTTAATCACACACAGATTTGAATGTCAGTAGATTTGCTTTTGATTTCAGCACATGAAGACGAACGACATCGGCCGTGGTACTGGAAACGTGTCTGGAAACGCAGCTCGCAACTTATACGCTGAGGTGAGAGAGAACAGTGTGCAGTAAAACCATTGGAAGAACCCTTATGAGGAGATTCTTGCAGTCCACCATTACTTCCTCCAGTAGTGATACAGAGTTAGGAGTTCTCGACTGTAGAAAGTCGCCACAAATTTGATAGGCTTAAAGTTATCCATTGTCATACGTAGTTACTGCAGAAGAGAAAGGAACATTATACTGGTGCATTAAAGAAAACATAACCTGTAATACTTTAAAGGTTTTACGGTTTGAATCACAGATAATTACAAGATAAAAAGAATTTTTTATATACCATGTTTTTAAATTTTCTGTTGACTCATAGAAACTCGACAATTCTATGTATTAATAAATACTTAAAAAAAATTTTTTTTGGTGAATTATCTCATCAACTTGAAAGAAAATGAAGTTAGTTGGAAGTTAACTTGGGTTTAACTTTTCGTTCCCGTCCTGGCCGATAGATGGCTACACCATTCTACAAAACAAAATTAACTGAAAATCAATTAAAATTCTGCTCAAAGATGGCTAAAAGTATCAAAAGAATGCGTTGTCATCGTGTTCTGAGCTATTCTAAAAGTTTCAAATGTCTAGTTAGTCGGGGAGTTAGTGAAAAATCGATTGCAAGATTTGTACTGGACAAACACACAAACACACAAACAAACAAGAAAGCGAATTAATAAAAAGATGTAAAAAAATCTATATTATTTCTTGAAACAATGAAAATTACCTCATGAGATATTAGGCCTCGTTCACAATGCTTCAGTTTCTCCGTCAGTAGCGAAATTGATAACATGACCTGTGGATTGGTTTGGCGTGCCACGCGGCCATTGCACTGAGCTTTGTGATTGGTTAAATTTTTTATCGCTGACTCTCCGATTCTGTAGCAATGTGAATAAGGGGCCTAAGTTTATTTAACCCTCAAACGATGAAAATCGACCATTTTCATGGTATTCTGTACAAAGCAGAAGGCGAAATTTATATGTTGTAAAAGTTTATCGAAAGGACATTTAACGCAATTAAAAAAATGATCAAAATAATTGAGAAAAAATATATTTATTTATTAACTGACAACAAGGCGAATATCACGTTTAACAAAAACATAGAAAACAAGTTTAGAAAAATAAAGCCCTTCCTAGATACAATTTTATTTAGAATGATACGCATTTCTTCGAAACAATAATGCTTAAAAGCGTAATTTAGGAAATAATGCCTTATATAGTCAAATACATAATAAAATTCATCCGACGGGTTAACGTCCAAAGGTATAAATAAGTCCAAAGGGCTGGACGCGGGGGAGAGGGGCGTAAGATTAGCCCGAATTGTGTCAGTCTGTGTGTGACCTTTAGGTGCCCATAATGCACGAACTACGTATTGAAACTACACATGTGATATGCCTACGACTTTGTCTCAACTGTGTAAAGTACTTGAATTTGGAAGATCGGTTACCATTTCTGAAGGTTATAGCCGTTAGAAGTGTCTAAAGTAACCTTTTCTGAACTATGCCGGTACATATTAAACATACGTGCAATCAAAATCAGGCGAAACGGATTAAAATAAAGAGAGCGGAGTCTGGGAAATCCGAAAAAGTGCCACTCATCGCTGACGAACGCATAGCGGTCATTTGAATAGTAACGCCACCTAGCGGCAACTCTGAGAAACTGCGTTAAACAAATGTAGTTACTGAATGTAACCATCATTTCATATCTAAACCTTCAACCACCAGACGTATTCTACAATCAAGTATATGCCTGTCTCCGCGACCTCAGACTACCGCCAATTTTTCCTCTTTCTCTTTTAAATGCAGCTATAAATGCCGTATTACTTGTTTAACCGGACATGATGGCAAACTCGAGAAAAGCAGAAACGCAAATCTGTCAAAGTGATAACAATAGCATCTTTGTGCCAATAAATAATAAGCAAGAGTTACATTCGTTTTTTACAAAACATCAGTCTGAGGACATCAGAAGAAAATTTCGTTGCAAACTAATGTCGCCAAAGGGCTTTGCGATTTGGCGACAAAAAGTATATTTCCTAGATTATGCTTTTTTGGCCTTGAAACTCTTGAATTATGAAATGCCCTGTCAATATTCGCAAAAGCAAAGTTTGGACAGCTTTGGGTTTTCATGCGATATTTCGGAATACCACATTAAATTTATAAATTTTCAACTAATTGACATTTTTTAAAACAATCTTTGAATCTAACTACGGCTTTCTTGAAAAAGATACCCCTGAGAGATGACTCGTGTATGGTAGCATGCATGTACCATAAAATTTCAATGCAGTAACAGGGATAATAATAGGTACCTGTAGTCGTCACAGGGAGGTCCGTAGCAAGTCGTTACCACTCTGGGTGCAGGAGGGGAGCAGAATTGTTCAGGGACTATAGAAAGTATATTCTGAGATACCTGCTGAGTGCAAACAACATCCCTTTTACGGAGTCCATGTCCGCATGAACTTGAGCAGGGTCCCCACGCACCTTCCTGCCACCTGTGCATGAAAAAACCATTATCATTGGAAATATTAGCATACTAGTTTTAAACTTTTAAGGTTGCTGTGTATTAACTCTATTGGATTCACTCAACTTAATGGTAACTGTTGCTTCATTTTTCGAGCGGTAAAATTAGAAATATCCGACGTGGAGAAATCAACCGCTTAGGAGAATGGGGCAATTTTCTTTAATGGGTTTCACATGCAGTGAGGGTAGGAGAAATAAAATATTACAAGGCCGACTCCTTTTCTTTAATAGGTAACAAATAATAACATTTAACCCTTTACTGGTAATATCTGTCTGATTCATCCTACCAGTAACATCCGTCCACGAGACAAAGTTGGATTTCGTAGCTCATTACTTATGTAATTTTTCAATTTTCATTTAATTTTAGCTCTGTATTTGATGTATTATTGATTTATAAAAAGATATTTACACTTGGCTTTAATTTTAATGTAACTTTGTTCATTTTTTTTAGGCATATACGAAAAGGCATCTACCCTTAAATGTTGTGAGAGTTTCATCTGCACACGCGTAACTCCTATGGAGTGGCAGTTCGAAATAAATATATTAAATATACAAAAAATAAATATATCAAATATATAAACAAACACAACCAAGGAGATGGAATAACTGAAGCATAGCTCGAACATGAAGGTTTCAAATCAATAATTACGCGCCCTAGTGAGTAAAGTATGAACTCTACCCGTCCGAGAGACGGATATTACCATTTAAGGGTTAATTCATCCAACAATATGCACTAAAAGAAACAGCCCTCAATAAAACGAATATAAATCCGATCAGAGACAACCTCTCTATCGCTCCGAGTTCCGTACTGAATCTCTCTACAACTTTTTCCCGGCTGTGGGAGCTCCCCCCCCCCCGCCCCCCTCTAAGCCTTGTCGAAGCTTCTGTTGAATCCAACACCTGGAACATGCGGTTTCTGCCGAAAGAGCCATTTCTTTCATTGTCCAAATGCCTCGCGGGCACGTTTCCGAACGACACATGGAACATCCGGTTTCTGGCGACGTTACATTAATCTATGGAGAAAATGTGTCCAAGGATTGCCGACTTGGATTTAAAGATATATATTTTTTGAATTGTACTCTGTAATAGAGAAAGAAATTTTACACCAATTTTACAAAATTTTTTTTAAAAATATATTATTTGACCGGGGTGGGAACAGTTGGGGTGGTGTGGCTTGCTCCCAGGGTGCCAAGGTTCGTTGTGAGAACCAAGGCGTTTGGTAACGGAAAGCGCGACTGTGAGTTTCCTAGAGGACTGGGATCCTCTGAGGGAGTCACTGTATCACCATCAAGGTTTCGGCTTGTCACCACTTTCACGCAGTCCGGCTGGAAACGGGCGATGGCCTGGGCTAAGAGTGACAATGGATGTTGGGGCCTCGACTTTCGTCATATGGCGTTAACTCCAGTTGCTCCGTTTGTCCTAAACTAACTCGTTCATAGGTAACTCTGTGCAACGTGGGATTATGATGCCCTAAGTAAACGACTGTCTTCAGGTACTACGCTTGTTGCATACCTAATCGGTGGCACGACGTATTATTCTGACTTAAAGATATTATTTGCATTTTCCGTATTTAAAAAAATTGCAAACGATATTTTTAAATTTAAGTTTTTCGGGTGAAAAAACTGGTATAGTGTGTTTTAAACGCTCCTCAATTCTTTTGTTGGACGCACTTTATAAAATGAATCCTGTTGCAAGGTGCAGAAATATTCAGGCTATCTGAAAATAGAATTTTTATTGGATTACCAGCCTTTATGTAGCTGTCAATAGTAGACACATTTTCTCCATAGGTTAATGGAGAAAATTAACATTGAGGTGAGCGAATCCAAAAGAGTTGCTATACACTATAAGATAAAATAAATGTATTCAGGTAACCCTTCATAGCAATGAGTCTGGCAGGGCATACATACATCAGAAGTATGGATACAGAGAATTAAAGGGATAGCAGTCTCCGATTTTCACAAACTTTAAATAAAAGTAAGTTGTGTCGCTGAGAAAATCTCAACGGTTATCAAAATGATAACCATAATAAGATAAAATTCCATGTTTGTGGGTATTGCCTACGTTGAATTGTTTAACTGTAAATTAGTTACTATGATGTGGAAACAAGCAAGAACAACGGCAAGTCAAGCGCAAACGCGCAAGCTGATGGAAATATTGAATGCATTTCAACAAAAATTATATTTCCAAGTTGGCAGTACCCTTTAGAACGATTCAGATGTGCTTAAGAAACCAAACTTACCCATATGTTATCATCACAGGCCGTGCAACCCGATTGTGATATATAAATCTGCATAGTTCACAACACAACGCTTTGGTTGAAATGCAGACCTCGCAGCTAGTGGTGGAAGTTTTCACACGATTTATTAGCTTTTTTGTTGTTAATACACAGCACTAATACAATAGCTGCGAGTGCTGTCGTTCATAGTCCGCTGATGAGGGTTTCCAGGGAACAGCAATTTGACATAAAACTAGAAGCTGTTCCTCAAAAGGCATAGCATTTTAACTGGCTTATATTAGTGGTTCCTAACCGGTAATCCGAGAGAACCCAAGAAGAGGTGATAAAAAAAATCATCGTTTCAAATCGTTTTTTTTTTTACCTCACCTCGTTGTTTTCCGGTTTCTACAGTGTACTGGATTTTGCACTTTGATCTAATCTTTTTGATTTGACTGCTTCTGTCCCTTTTATTTTTAACCTCTTGTGTATTTTACTATGTTTATCACGTTTGCTGCTTTTAGACATTCTATGACCCATTGCTTCATATATCATTTATTCTATTGCATTTATACCGTTTCATGCAGCAATACTTTTATCACCTTTACACTTCTTATTACCACCGCTGTTTTCTACAGTTTTCATATACAAGAGTGCTCTGCTTTTGTCGTGCGTTTGGCACAGCTTGTCCTAATTGGACCTTGCGCCAGAAAATTCAAACCAACCAACCAACCAAATCGACCGCGAATTTAAACAATTTTTTATGAAACTGGGAGAAAAAAAATTTAGTTTTCAATTGTTTGCTCAATCTCTAAAAATTTCTGTATTCCTTCCACTTTCTGACGTTTTGAGTACGAAAATATCCTTGTTCTGCTTAAAAATTTCTAATATATTTTCTGTAACGCGGAATCGCAGACATTTCGAAGCCATTTCACAGCTAATAAAGAAATTCCAAGCTGTAACGTACTCTATAATACTTCCCAGCCTCAAATGTAGATGTCGCCACCATACGGATATACTTCGCGTGTAAACTTCCATTGTACTGTCATTTATTTATCCAGAGAGAGTTTGGATTTCGTGACGTGAAGAACTCACGGTCTGAGGCCCAATTTTGGACTACGTTAGGTTAACTTGTTTTACTCTAAATGTTTTTCAATTGTTTTGTACTGTGTAATGTAATCCGTCCCTTGTAACTGTGATTTCTAGAGTAATTAAACATGTTCTAAACTGTACCCCGATATTTTCTTGATTACTTTTGGTATACCACCAGTAATTACATTAATGACAGTTAGAAAGCTGAAAAAGTCCAGTTCATTTTTAAGTTTTCGTAGGCTTTTATGTATGCTATTAAGTGGATAGTGTACTTTCAAATTACCAAAAATCGAATAAAAATTGGAATTAAAAAAAAAATTTTTTGGGGGGTGGGGCAGGGTGGGGTGTATTGATATTTTTAAAATATGTAAATATTGGAATAAAATGCATTTAAAATATGTAATAAATATTAAAATGAAAACTTGGTGGCTTTAGAAAAGTAAATATTAAAGGCAGGTGAAAAAAATCTTTTAAATAGCTTTTTCTCAAAATGCGTCATTTCCAGATTTGCAAGTCTTTAAAATGCTCCTTGCGTCATAATTTCTGACGAAATTTTATAAAATTTATAATAAAGACCCCTCTATTACATAAAAGTAAAGTTACATATCCATTTCAGGTTTCGACATCATTCAGATTATCAAAGTTTAACTTAAGTTTAGAAAAGTACAAAAAATTCCCGAGAATTCAGAGTACAAGGATAAAAATATTTACTAAAAATTAACTTTTCAACGAAAGCACAAAGTAATACATCACTCTGTTCAAAATGTATTTATAAGTAATATAAATGCAAAATTAAGAGGAAAAGTTAAAAATTTGATCGCAAGGAGTATTTAAAAAAACATAATACAAATTTCAATTTTTAAAATATAAAATTTTATAAGGTGTTTGAAATAGTTATACTTTAATGAATATATATGCAAAATTTCATATATCTGAGGTAAAAAATTCCAAAATCGCTTTGTAATGTCCACCATCCCATTAAGTTTTCTTTTACAATTTGTTCTTGCTATAAAGTTTAATTGTAACCTTTTTTTTTAAAGTCGTTTATCCCAAATAGTTTATTCATTCAGAAATTAAAACCCATCTTTGCCTCTAAAAGTACCGCTTGGTAGACGGTCTCCGACGAATTTTATTTTTGGCAAAAGGTCCCTATTTAGCAAAAGTTTAGGAAACACTGGTCTGTACAAAGATGTACCTAGCATAAACAATGACGCCCTATTCGAAATCACAGCATTACTTTCTTAATTCCATCGCAACGAGTACATTAGCATGTCTAATACCACTAAATAGTCTCTTCGTTGTAACTCTACATAACGTAAGCGGTGGATTATGGCTCCTTGTTTTTGTCCTTTAACTGTTTATAAAGTTTTCATCTTTTTCAGATATTTATAACACCGTTATTATGTTTTGCCTGCACTTAGTTGTACTTTCTCCATTCTTGCTGCATTTACTATTCGTCACAGAGAGTTAATCATGTGGGAAATGCATTTTATATGAAATGAAATAAAGGGAACATGGTTTACAAATGAAATGAAACTGAATGTCAAGATATTGTTGAACATTCTAGACATTCTACACACTTTTTATATACCATGTTTTTAAATTTTCTGTTGAATCATATAAACTTGACAATTCTATGTATTAAATACTTTTTAAAAAATGTTTGATGAATTATCCCATCAACTTGAAAGAAAATGAAGTTAATTAGAAGTTAACTTGCGTTTCACTTTTCGTTCGATTGCAATATTTGCACGGGACAAACACACACACAAACAAACAAACAAGAAAGCGAGTTAATAAAAACATGGTAAAAAGTATTGGGAGAAATGCAAGAAATTCCTTACTTTCCGGAACATGGTTGAGAGTTACACGGCCAAATTCCAGTTTGTCCCGGTTTGTTCATGCTTGCGCAGAAACCGTCATCAACAACAGTACTTCCTGTCTGGCAAACAACCGTAATATTTTTGAATCCTGAAAATACAATGCAGCTTAACGTTCATTAGAATGTCGCAGATGTTAGAAAATACAAAATAAAATGATTGTATTAAATTTCTTCAAAGAGTAGGTAATAGTACTGTTTGGAGAGTATTATTATGTACTCTGGTCCAAATAAATAACAATCTAGGCCAATACCTAGTCCCTGATAACAACACCTTTGTTATCAAGGACTACGTTGCTATAACGTTGCAACTATGTCACAGCCGATATGCATATACATAAGTTTTTTGGTGGTGATGGTTTAATTACCCGTTATTGTTAAGTCAATGTACTCTTCAAGGTTTCTCTAAGAATTGTCTGTGACTGGGCATTTCGGCAAACACAGCAACCGGCTTGTGACGTCGCTCGATGACATTCTAACATAATCGCATCACATTTCTAACATTATTGCATCAGCAAATACAAGATGTTTCTGTGGGTTGTTCTCTTTGTGTGTACCATATGATGTACGTCTGTGCCTTAGATCTATTTATATTTAAAGGAATCTTTCCTCATTTGCCATCTTTCTAAAACTCCTTGCAAGGTATATCTATGAAATTTTGCAGAGAGTTCCTGTTTTATCTGGGTCGAAGCGATGCAGAGATGCTGGCAAGAGAGGGTCTACAACGGTAGATTTAATCGTCAGGATGACAGCGGTCGACCTAGGACCATAACAGAAAGGGAAGACAGAACGATTGTCAGATCAGATGTCACAGGCACGGATTCGTCCTTATCAAGAATGCGATGTGTGATCCGCATACAAGTGTCCAACATGACTATTGCCAGACGACTGAGAGAATGGATTCTACGATCCTGCCGACTGTTACGCCGCTTACTCCTCACGCCTGTACACCGTCAAGTCGGATCACAGTGTTGCTTAACTCGATCAACTTGGAACTGCGCTGACTGGAGACGTATAGTTTTTAGTGACGAGTCCCGTTTTCAACTGTATCCTGACGACCACCGAAGACGTATCTGGAGACGTCCAGGGCAGCGTGAGGATCCTGCCCTTACTATCGCGCACCACACAGGCCCACAACAAGACGTTATGGTCCAGGCTGCCATTTCCTTTGATAGCCGGACCCCTTTGGTAGTCATTAGGGACACACAGCCGAGCGGTATGTAGGCGACATTTTACGACCCGTTTTGTTGTGGTTCCTCTAGCGCCACCCCAGACTTACTTTTCAACAGGATAATGTTCGGCTGCATACGGCACGTGTTGTTATGAAATATTTTCAAGCTTGTGGAACACTTCCTTGGCCCCCTAGGTCGCCTGATCTCTGCCCCATAGAGCACATTTGGGACGTGATGGGAAGGCGATTGCAACTATCCCGGAATGTTGCCGATTTAGCCCGACATTTGGAGACAGTTTGGCAAGAAATACCGCAGGACACCATCCGAGAACTTTATAAGTCTATGCCACGCTGGGTGACAGCTGACATCCTATGACAGAGAAAGACCATCTCCGCATTGATTTCCAACTTGGTAACGATCAAACTCTGGAATAGATCATTCAATTGTTCTAAATTTTAATTATTTTTGTTTCTGTGCATGTTCTTCACATCCATTAATTTTTGTCACAATCGGACAACTTCTTCATGGTGCGACGATTTTTTTATAGAGTGTATATATATATATATATATATATATATATATATATATATATATATATATATATATATATATGTGTGTGTGTGTGTGTGTGTGTGTGTTAACATTGCTCGTCATCATATTGAATTCCCACACAGTGCAGTCATCTTCAGTCGTGGCGAGAATGGTCAGACTTTAACTTTTAAATAAATTAGTTTATTCTTCAAAATTAATATAAAGTCTCAGCTCCAGCATAGTCGTTTATAAGTTCCCTCAAACCGTCAGCCTCTCACCCGCGAATCAAACGCACCCTGGCGCTTTTGATATCTACATCTTTCTGCCTTTGTCTTTTCTAACGCACCAAAGAGAGAAAAAAACGCCGCTGACCTAAGCATTTCGAAGGTTCTCCCAGGTTCTATTGCTGATATTGCAAAATCTATGTCATTTTCGCATGTACTCTGCTACAGCTCTCATTCCCGGGGAAAAAGTATTACTCAAGCCAAGCAGGTGCTGCCATCTATTGATCATTTTAATGACTAAAATCTATTTTTATCTGCAAAATCCCTATTTTAGCATTCTAAAAAGATTTTCTCTGGAACCCCCTGCCCCCTTTTTAAGCCTCTTAATATATCCTGTCCTTATTAAACCCTTATATATATATATATATATATATATATATATATATATATATATATATATATATATATATATATATATATATATATATATATACATATATATACATATATATATATATGTATATATATGTATATATATATATATATATATACATATATATACATATATATATATATATTTATATACATATATATACATATATATATATATATATATATATATATATATATATATATATTTATATACATATATATATATACATATATATATATATATATATATATATATATATATATATATATATATATATATATATATATATATATATATATATATATATATATATTTGAGAAAAAAACTATCACAAAATGCCTATAAAGATAACAAAATTTTGTGTGTCGTATATCCTTAACTGCTTTAACATTTTGTGTTTCGAATAATATATCTAAGTTAGATAAAATCAACTTATTTGTATTTATCAATATTTAATTTAAGGTTCCTCAACCCACGTTTCCCGAAGACCTTTTCTATTAATGCCATGCAAACGTACCTCCACCGCAGACTGCGCTGCACTCCGACATTTCGACGACCCACCCGTACTGCAGCCTCGACACAGCCTTCCAGTGCTTCCGAGGCTTTGCGGTGGCTTGATGGGAGTAGTACCACTTCTTGGAGTTCCCCACCGCGCTGATCACGTGATTGATACCCGAAGTGTCCCGACGTCTCCGTATGCGACTCAGGTAACGCCGGATGTCGTACATCTGCGTTGTCTCTGAAATCGGAGAGAATGAAATTAGTTCTTGAAAAGAATAAGTTTATATTAGAAACGTGATATTGAAAGGATTATATAAATATGACCCAAAGAAACAGCCGTAAAACATTTTTTTAAATAAATTTGAGTGGTTAAAAAATACTGGTGTATCTATCATCTTTATAAAGAAATACATTCAGCGTTTCGATTTAACCTTTCTCTTCTACCTTATTCAGGGCAGCACCGTTATCGCTTATATATATATATATATATATATATATATATATATATGCATACATACATACATACACTGAAGAGCCAAAAAAACTGGTACAGCTGGCTACTATCGTATAGGGCAACCAAGAGCAGGACGTGGCATGGGTTCGACTAATGTCTGAAGGTATCCTGGTGGCAATTCAAACCATGAATTCTGTAGGGCAATCCAGAAATCCTTAGGAGTGCAAGGGGACGGAGATCTCTTCTGAACAGCACGTTGCAAAGCATTCCAGATATGCTCAATAATGTTAACGTCTAAGGATTTAGGTGGACAGTGGAAGTCTCTAAAGTCAGAAGAGTGATCCTGGAGCTACTGGGTAGCAACTTTCGACGTGTGGGTTGTCGTATTTTCCTGCTGGAATTGTCCAAGTCCGTCGGAATGCACAATGGACTTCAATGGGTGTAGATGATCGGACAGGATGCTTATGTACTCGTCACCTATCAGAATCGTCTCTAGACGTATCAGGGGCCCCATATCACGACAACTACACGCGTCCCATACCATCACAGAGGCTCCACCAGCTTGAACAGTCCCCGGTTCACATGTACCGCCATGGATTAATTAGGTTGTCTTCATACCCGTACACGTTCATCTGCCCGATACAATTGGAAACGAGACTCGTCAGGCCAGGCAATGTGTTTCCAGTCACCAACAGTCCAATGGAGGTGTTGGTGGGCCCAGGCAAGACGTAAACCTTTGTGCTGTGCAATCAATAACGGTACATGAAAGGGCCTGAAGCTCCGAAAGCCCATATCAATGACGGTCCGTTGAACAGTTCGCACGCTGGCACTTGTTGATGCCCCTGCATTGAAATCCGCATTAATTTGAGTAAGTATTGCACGTCTGTCCCGTTTAAGGGTTCTCGTCCAATTCTTTCAAAGTCTTTTTACAGCCGCACCGCTGTCGGAGATATGATGTTTCACCGGATACCTGATAATCTCAGTACACTCGTGAAATGGGCGTGCGCGAAAATCCAAATTGCATCGCTACCTCGGAGATGCTGTGTCCGTCTCTCGTGCGCTGACTATAAGATCACGTTCAAAGTCACATAAATCATGATAACCTGCCATTGTAGCAGCAGGAACAGATCTAACAGCTTCGCCAGACACCTGTTGTCTTATATAGGCACTGCCGACCACACGCGTTACGTGGATTAGTTCCATATCTCCGTTATTTGCATACGCATGCCTGTACCAATTTTT
This sequence comes from Dolomedes plantarius, assembly GCA_907164885.2. Taxonomy (NCBI): domain Eukaryota; kingdom Metazoa; phylum Arthropoda; class Arachnida; order Araneae; family Dolomedidae; genus Dolomedes; species Dolomedes plantarius. The sequence goes on from OU015503.1 coordinate 73,144,340, forward strand.
TTGCTCTTCAGTATATATATATATATATATATATATATATATATATATATATATATATATATATATATATATATATATGTATATATATATATATATATAATGTTAGTTTTAGGGCAAAAACATCCTTTATATGTATATATTAAGGCACAAACTGTGTGAACAAACAGGTAAATAAATAAATAATTTACAATGGTATATTTTTTTGTTATCCCTTAAATATAATAAAGGTACTATAATGAAGGAGAAGGAAGACTTAGCACTAAAAATTAATGCAAGGAAAACAACATTCAGTGGTCTAAATACCGGAAAAACCATGTGTCATAATCCAATTTAAGGAACTACTGAGGATAGCGAGTGATAGATTTCCACCAAAATAACTGTCTTCAACATTGGCTATTTTTCTCGTATTTCGACCGACGTATGTTTTTTCCTGCACTCGACATTTTACTAGTAATTGACGAAATAAACTGTTCCAGAATTTATAATTTTAAGACTATTTTTTCCTTCAAATTTTTCCTCCCCTACTGCTGTGTACACAAAAGAATAAGGATTTAACAAAAGCCAGTCAGGCAAATACAATAGAGTATATAACTCCAGCCTATTTCTTTGAATTAAATAAAATTTAAGCAACATAAATATGATAAATCTCACCTGTAGTCAAAGGAATTCCGTCATCACTAAATTGCTAAAAAAAGACAAAAAACATTGTAACTAAAACAAAATTAACACTATATCTACTTATTTTACCCTGCCTTCAATCACTCTAATTGGGCACATAAAGTACCATGCATTAAATATTTTGGACTTCACAATGCTAAAAATTATTCCTATTGAGTAAAATGTTTAATTTTTAAGTGACGTTCAATTAAAGATCATACATTATAGTATATATATATATATATATATATATATATATATATATATATATATATATATATATATATATATATATAAATATATGTTGTGAAGGATCCACAATTTGGACATTTTTAACTCCTTCCAACGTTATAGCCATTTTGTTCTTCCAACACGATTACGGGGCATAAAACGGCCATATTGGAACTGCACCAATTTTCCAAGAAACATCGCACCCCCTGAATTCCTCAAGACGGGGGAAAGAAATTCCAGGAAATTCAAGGGACTTCCAATTTTCTTAGAAATAAGCGTACCACGTGGGTCAACCATGGGAATGTCAGAGCATCCTGCCCTCGAATAAAAAACTCGAAGAGGCAATAAATTTACGTGAATAACTAACCTGGGGAGGGGTTATAATGAAGAATGTAGGAGCCCCGAGTGTGGGAGAAAACGACGTTCGGAGGGAGAGCGAGAGAGCGTTTTGAGATAGCGAGCTGCGAAGTGAGCCTGGGAAGACGCCCCCGTAAAATGGCGAGATACCCGTCTTCAACCGCCAGCGCCGAATCCTGTTGTCTCCGCCAGTGAAGAGCCACATGAATTTCTACCCGATGCCTAAAGCCTCCTCCTGTAGAAGTGCCTCAACGATGCCATGCTCTGCTGTTTCATCAAAACTCCCCAGGTTGGTCATAAATTCCCCCTCTAAATAGTGCTCATGCCTTCTGAGAGATTACGAGACTTTTATTTCACTCGACCCGTAATGGTTATGCCGCAGGAAGCGGATGAAGTATGCCCTAATTCGGTTAAAAATATGTATAGCCAAGATCTTAAATATAATATGTAAACCCGACCTTTTCTTGTAAAATATTGTATAATAAATGTTGTTATTTTTATTTATAAACGCATAGTTCCCTTTGGAGTTCACCTCCCTAAATTTACACAACGCAAAGGGGTATCTCTGGTACCCCTCATAACAATATATATATATATATATATATATATATATATATATATATATATATATATATATATATATATATATATATATATATATATAATAAGTGTTTTTGAAGGGTGATAGGAGGTAAAATGGTTTTTAATGGCAGTCATCGTTAGATTTTCAAATCTAATAAATGTAGATCATATTCATTTTTTCAATAGTGAAAGTATGTTTAAGGAATTTTGACAATGATACAAATTTTGCAAAAGATGTCTATATCACATTATAGTAAAAGTAAATGTGAATTAAATTTAGTTTTATCAAACAGATCTTCAATTAGATTTTCAAACCGAACTAGATATTATCAATTCACAGATAAAAAGAAACTCTACTCGCGTGTTTCAGGAGCTGAGCATATATATATATATATATATATATATATATATATATATATATATATATATATGCTGAGCATCAAGAACTGAGCAAGCGATCGCATGTACTGCGAATAATGTCAGGGAAAACAGAGCTCAGAGGTTGTTGTCATTTCACAATAGTACAGCTATGAAAGGTAAAAATTCCAGCTATGAAGGGTACAGCTTTGAAGGGTAAAAAAAAGACACAGGAAAGAGTACAAAACAAAGAGTATTTATGAACAAAAAATTAGAAAAGGGCACGATAAAAAAAGAAACCAAAATTAGAGCATAATAATTTTCTGATTTATTCAGTTGGCAATTTTTCACTTTCCACATATTTTTTTTCATTTTTTTTTGTGGAATAGAAACAAGCACATCATGCTAATTTTTGCCAGCCGTTCCTTGCAGTGTATGCGATACCTTACTCAGCTCCTCATAAAGAAAGCCACATCGGATATTAAATTTTCTGAGTAGAGTACTTTTGTGCTTGTTAATTGTAAATATTTTATGGGTTTTTTTTCTCTTAGATCTTTTCGCTTGTTTTGAAGCAAAATTTTCTATCAGTGCAAGCATATTTAACTTATTAATATATTATATATTTTAGAAATATCATCGAGTTGGAAAATGTAAAATGCAGAGCAATGTAACAGCTATTATTTTATATTTTTTGGTATGGCAACATTAAGTTTTTGCTAGTTCTGATTGATGTAGATGTAATTGTTATTATTAAAATGGTTGTATTTAGAATGTGAGCTTAATTCTTAATTCTTGTAAATAATAAATATTACGTGTGCCGCTTGAAAATAACGTAAAGTTTTTGAGAATATAGATTAGTGTCTTGTCAGTTTGCGTATGCTGGCGGACACATATAATTTACGTGCGGTGCAGCGTCATAGCTCAAAAATGACAACAAAGAACTGTTGTTTTTGTTGCAAATCCTAGCTATCTAAGTATAAACTGGCCAAGTCCAATAAACTATGTTGAACAACATGGCATATTATTCGTTAACGTGTTCAAATTAACGTGTTTATGCGACCTCGGGATTAGTAAGTATCTAAAGCCAGATTTAAACACGTCACTGAGCATGCGCAGAAACGAATTTAACAAGTTTATGCGGTCTCGTGCTTAGTGAGTATCTAAAGCCAGATTTAAACACTGAGCCTGCGCAGAAGCAATTTTTAAATTGTAAATTACCGCTAATTAATAGAAATTACGGTTACAAAAACCAAATGTGACTCATATAAAGATTAAAATCTTTCGTTTAAGGCCAAAATGAAGTAAACTGATGCAGTAGTTTTCTCTCACGGAGTGCGCAAAGAATTGGCTTAGCAACTTAAATATATAGATAATAAAAAAAGACGCAAAATTGTCAAGTGGCTTACCAAACATCTTCCGTTTAAGCAGTAAGCTTTTGTTCTGTGATCTGGACTACAATCAGTTCCGAACGGGAATTTTCCGTCTTCATAGACATCCATTTGATAATGGGTATCTGGCCATACACGGTCCTGGCACGCAACAATGCAGGCAGAATGTGGATTGCCTGGTGATAGAATAACAAACATGAATGCATATTTAATGATAAGGCATTAAATAATATAAATGAATTGGCCGATGATCAGATAAAATTTAAATATTTAACTGAGGCCTATAAGTTTATATGGTGAGAAAGCATTGTTTTCTTGGGAACAGCTTCGATTTAAGACCCCACTGGCGATATTCTGCATTGGCGACTTTTTTTTTTGTCGCCTAGTCAAACATCGCATCGTTAATATCGTATGAATTACATATAAATTCGATTTTGCAAATTATAAATTAAAAAATAATACAATACAAATAAAAAAATAATGCAATAAGGAAAATAGCGTAAACTTTGTAGACCTGGAAATTAAAGATAAATCTACACGGAAAGACATGGTTAAATCAAAATAAAAAATAAATAAGAAAAAAAAATTCAAGTAGTCTCTTCTAACGAAACGACCACGGGTTGTTAACGTAGGATTACTTATCGTTGCGTACCTCTTTTGTATGTATATATGCATCTATATATTATATGTATGTATGTATGTATATACATATATGTATGTCAAAATTTTGACTCATCTTGGTACTTTTCAGTTTAACTTGTCCAAGCGATAGACTGGGTTTGGCGCGCTGCCAAAATTATAACTCGCGAGGATGGACGGACGGACAATTTTAGCATCTGAAATTTTCCTTTCCGCAGGACCGTTATGGAGGAACGCAATCCTATGTTAAAAGTGGCGTGACGCAAACTGGTTTGCGTCACGCGACTGTGGCAGGGTTGCCTAAACGATTTCTATGCATACCAAATTACCAATATACGAATTCTACTATACCAATGTTGTTCCAACGGGGTGCGAAGTTGAAAATGGTGTATTCCATTGGGTTACAATAATCTGGAAAATGATTTATTTCAGTTTAAAACACACGCGACTGTGGCAGAGTTGCCGAAACGAATTCTGGGATACCAAATGCACCAAATGTAAAATGTAAAAAGTCGCCAATACAAAATATCGCCAATGGGGTCCTATATGGAAGCTATACCTTTTCTTGCAAGTTTATTTAAAAAATTGTGTAAAAAAAGCTTTGACAATCAATTTTTAAAATTAAAACCTGTGTTTCAAGTAATAAACTTTTAAAATATCATTGAATTTGTACATTTTTTTCAGTAAAAATATTTCTAAAATTTCTTTTAGAACGAATCATCAGGTAGGTATTCGTGAGGGACCTGTACAAAAGCCTTCGCCGGCCTAGCCGGTTTAGTTCCTATAGTTGACCTAGGCCGCGAACGAAAGGTTACGAAGGTATGGCAACGACCAGTCAGTCTTTGTTCTTTTTAATTTTTATTTTATGATTTTTTTCACTTTTGATGGAACTTTGCACAATAGTTTGCTCTTCTATTCGATGCACTTTCTTGTCAACTGCGGCGTTAAGCTAAATTTAATTCACCAACTATACACATTCAGTTCACCTACTATCCAGTTGTGTTATTTCATAATTTTCGTTTACGGATAGTAGGATGCTATTTAATTGGGTTTAGTCCTGACTAAATTTAACAAACGAAACAATAATCTGAAAACCTTCAGAGTACTAATAATTGATGACATTTGAAAAATATGACTAAAGTGTTATACTTGCAACAATCATAACCATCGTTTTTAACGTATGAATCCGATTCTCAATTAAATACCATTAAATGGCTATCATAGTGCATTCAGCATTGCTTCAGTCAGTTTTAAAGTTATGTCTATATATCATATAACTCGAATTTAATTATCCTTATCTACTTTTAACATTAACATTGTAACATCAAAATTTTGGCGTTAGTACGTCATGTAGATTTAAGGTGATAATGTGTTTGGGTCTTCAACGCAATCTTACATTTAAAGAATACTTTAGAATTTTTTACTGAAATATTTAATGGACAGAATATACTACTAAAGGGTATAAAGTTATTGCATTTATACAATATTGAGGACAATATTCATCCTCAATATTCATTCTGGAATTGTTAACCTTTTCTTTACGGGTTGGGATAGCATGTATTCCAAGAATGCGGGGCCAAGAATGAATGAATATATATATATATATATATATATATATACCGGGTACGCAAAAAGTCCGTATAAACTATAAAATTCATAAAAACCGGAAAATAACCAAAATAAAAAAAGGTTTGCAGGGTTAGCATCGCTAGGGCACGGGATTTTTTTTTTTTTTTTTTTTGAGACAGGAAAAAAAAAAAAAAAAAAAAACTCAAAAAACAACCGACAGGTGGCGGTGACCTACACAATTCAAAGAAAAGATACGCAAATAACGAAAAGAATGCTTCTAAATCGTTTATTACAGCAGTAGGTGTTCCACATGACCCCCACCACAGGGGATAAGGCATTGCAGGCTAGTCACAAATCCAGCAACGGCAGAGTGCAGCAGGTCCGGATGTATACATGACACCTCTCGGCGGATCGCCGAACAACGGTGAACTTGTTGAGGATTAGGAGCGCACGTTCTTATAACCGTCTCATTTGCATATTTCCACAAAATTCGCTCGTACCAGCGCCACCTGTCGGCTGTTTTTTTTTCGATTTTTTTTTTCATATCTTAAAAAAAATCCCGTGACCTAGCGATGGTAACCCTGCAAACCTTTTTTTTATTTTGGTTATTTTTCCGGTTTTTATGAATTTTTAAAATTTATACGTACTTTTTGCCCACACGGTATATATATATATATAAATAACCCCCATAATGGCTGTTCTTCCGAAGGGGGTATGAAATTTCTAAAGAGGGAATTGAAAAAATAGGCGCCGTAAGTTGAAAGTTAAAGTATTCATTTCAGGGGAAATGTCTAAATTTTTCCCTCGGGGTTACTCCACTTTCACTAATGAACTTACGGCTAAAACTTACCCGGCTGGGGTGGTAGTTGACGTCCTTTCCCGCTGAGCACTGTAGGATACTTCACTCTGTACCTTTGGCACACCTCGTTTGCATAATAATCAACTGTCTTTGTCGAACCACAGGTCTAAAAAATTAAGATATGGTAATTTTGAATAGCATTTAAATAATGTTTTTAATGTCAATCGAAAACTAACCTTGAACTCTAATGTATGTTTTGAGAAGAAAACTTATCGCCAGCATCATGACATTGATAAATGCGATAAACGATATCTCGCTTACGAATGACCATTATTGGTTGCTGTCTGAAAATTACCGTATTTTTCGAACCATAAAACGCACCTTTTTACATAAAAAAAATCGACTAAAAATTGGGGTGAATCTTATGGTCCGAAGGTAACATTAAAATAAAATGAATATTTTATTATATATATTATATATATATATTTATTATATAGGGGAGACCGGGGTTAGTTGGCATAAGGGGCTAGTTGGCACACTGCTTTTATTTCCTGCCACCGTGGAGCTAGAGCGCTGTCATCTTGCTAGTAGGGAGTGTATGTAAAGGTGCACCATTCACCGAAATTTCAGTCTGCTTGAAAGCATTACAAAGGAAGGACCCCTGTTTTATCGTTTTTCTGACTGGTGAGTAAATTTTTTTCATCGTAACTTTTTTTGATCTGGTGAACCTGTAGATCAAATTGAGATGCTGCTGATGACGGTTTTCGAAAGAGTGGTTAACTGTGGTTACATGCATGTATCATAATCTTTTGTTTCTGATGTTTGGGATTGTGTGGTATCCATCTTGTTTTGGATTTCCCTGTGGGGCTAGTTGGCATAGTTAGGTATGGGGTCAGTTGGTATAGCTATATACAAGAGAGAAACAGACCGAGCAAATCGACCCATGGAGAGGGTGACCGAGGCTGTTCAAACAAACAATGTTGAAGGCAAAAGCTTGGCTCAACATGATGGCTGGACCTGATTGGCTTTCTTATTTTATGAACAGAAACAAATCCTTATCTATTCGAACACCTGAGGCCACTAGCCTAGCTCAATCCATCAGTTTCAACGACTAACGTCGGAAACTTTTTCACTTTACCCCAAACAGTACTGAGCAGGCATAGATTCGAGCCACAGGACATCTACAATATGGACGAGACTGGGATTACAACCGTTCAAAAGCCAGACAAGGAAATAGCACGGAAAGGGTGTAAGAAAATTGGACAGATGACATCTGCTGAAAGAGGTACCCTTGTGTATCAGAGGGCTATTTGTGTATCAGCCGGAGGAATATATAGAGGGCTATTTGTGTATCAGCCGGAGGAAGTGCTATTCCTCAAATTTTCATCTTCCCACGAGCCAAGTTCAATGAACATTTCGTGCGATCCGGACCAGAGGGCTCCAGCGGCGATGCCAACAAGACAGGTTGGATGGTCGAACGCAATTTTGTGAAGTTTGCCCAACGTTTTATCCACTTTACCAGATGTTCACAAGCGCGACCTGTACTGCTTCTTCTCAATAGACCATGACTCGCATTTGTCCATCAAGGCCCTCAATTTGTTCAAAGAAAATGGGGGTTACTGTCCTATCGTTTCCTCCACACTGCAGCCATAAATTGCAACCATTGGACAGAACTGTATTTGGACCCCTTAAAAAATACGTCAACACGGCTTGTGACGCTTGGATGACCAGTCATCCAGGCAAAATTTTAACCATATACGATATCCCAGCAATTGTGAAAACAGCCTTTCAGCTGTGATTCCGTCCTACATTACATCTAGATTTCAAGTGAGTGGGATCTGTCCATTCAACCCACACATATTTGAGGACTCAGACTTTTTGCCATCTTCCGTCACCGATCGCCCTGCTCCAGAGGCTACACAAACTGCCGATGAATCAGAGCTAAGGGAACTCAAAGAACCCGCTCTAATGACAAATGACCTTCCAGGTACACAGGCATTGGTGGTCACTCCATCATCTTCCCGACACATCACCCCAGAGGGAATTCGCCCTTTCCCCAAATCCGGGCTACGACAGCAATCCAACCGTGGCCGAAAAAGGAGGTTTTCTGCTATTTTAACAGACACTCCTACCAAAAATAGAATCGCGGTTGAAAGAGCAATTAAGAAAAAGCCATGTTACCCCAAGTTTTGATAAAATAAAATGTTTTTTCTCGAAAATTGCTATGTTTTGCTTAAGTATCCATATCCATATCACGTTATGCCAACTTACCCCTAGGGGTATGCCAACTAACCCCGCACCCGGGGTTAGTTGGCATAGTTGGAAGCTTTTAGGAAAAGTTTTTTTGGGGTTACCTAAACACGGATTTAATTATTGGATACTACATTTTGTAGTCAAAGAGTCAAGCTATCCGCCGCATTCACCTGAATCTCTCCAAGTATTGCCCCAAAATATAGAAAAATCAAAAACCAAAATCTATGCCAACTAGCCCCGGGCTCCCCTATATATTTTATATATATATTTATAGGTGGTTAAAAGCTTCAAGCTGTCACGCAACAGGTCCAGGGTTCGACCCTTCGACTGGGCAAGGTCAACTCAGACTTTCATCCCTTGAGTGGGACAATAAAATGAGGGCCAAGCATGCTTGGGATCTAACTCTGGGGGTCCCGCGTCAGGCTGACCACCTGACCGATACGTATGCTGTATGGCACCCCAAGCCCACGGTCAAGAAAGCGCAGATGGGCACCACCGGCCTTGGTTCACAGTGGACTGTAGTGCCATGAGTTTAGTTTAGTTATATATATTTATTACATATATATATATATATATATATATATATATATATATATATATATATATATATATATTTATTTATTTATTCATTTATTTATTTATCTTCATTAAGTAAGCAATTGAAAATATATTTCTATACCTAACAATGCGTCTTATCGTCCAGTGCGTCTTAAGGTTCGAATAATACAGTAACAATATATTCTGATTTTAAATAGATGTTTATTGGTGTTGTTGTTACTAAGGTCCCCGGGGCTCACAGATGCCTGAGACACCAGTCTATTATACAGGGTTGTTAGACCGCAAGGTCGTTGAACCGCATAGGCTTGGCGCTCGCGGTGTAGGCGCTGTTTTTGGTAGTCAGCGTCTGTCTGCCGAGTTAGATAGTTGGTCGGGACCTGAGCTCTCGCAAGACTCGGTTGCTCCCATATTCTAAATTTTCTACTATGTTCTAATAGGCTTTCTAATAAAACCCTTATTGTTATTGTTTCATTCTACTATGTTCATTTCGAAGATACAGTCCGCTTACACATCGAATATAGAAAGTTTCTCATAGACAGTTTCCTACTAGTTTGCACGACCACACATATACAAGGGTGTTGCCGAATTCTACCGACAAATTCAGAGGGGTGATAGTAGGCATAAAGACGAGCAATAATCACATAGGAATGTATGACCGGAAACGCAAATCTGACGCTGGACGGCGCTGTTTACTTAATCTGACCATACCTCTTACCAACCGCACTGGATAGCCGTAAATATCGCATTTTTCTGGAGGAGGTAGAGAACTCAAAAACAAAACAGAATCACACAGCAATGTATCACCGGAAAGGCAAACCTGATCATCTAGCGTATAAACAAACATTCAGAAATGAAAAGTCAACATTATGGTCCGATTAAGTAAACAGCGACAGGTTTGCGTTTCCGGTCATACATTCCATGTGACTATTGTTCGTCTTGATGCCTACTATCACCCCTCTGAATTTTTCGGTGTAATTCGGCAACACCCTATGCATATGAAGTCAAGGCAGAACATAGAAAAACATAAACATACACTCCGAATTTTAGTAAATGTTTATACCTCTATACATCTATTGTTACAGAGCATTAAATATTTGGTAATATTATCCTTCTTATGTCTGTCATGCACTCCTTATCTGTCATTTTAGCATATGTTGGAAATTCTGGTGAAACAAACAGAAAATTTATGCTTATTTTTCATAACATGGACGAAACCTAAGCAGGATTAGGCTAGCCCCATCACCTCTAAGAGTTGGGGGAGCCTGGAACACACCACTCTCACCACAAGCTTCGTTTTCAGGCTATTGCTATATTTTCTCCTTGAAACTGCACGATTGCGCAGTTCCTCCTATTTCGCTCTAATACCGTCCTCTTTGCAGTGGTATCGAAATCATGGTCAAACGTCCCATTCATAAGTATCGGTTCCGATCTTCGCGCGTATTTCCTGCTAGCACTATATTGAGAAGCTAGAGGCAGAGAGGGAATATAAATTTCCTAGAGAAGTTTTGAAACTGGGTTTGTCTCGTAACATGCTCCAAAACAGATGGTAATAAAAAGTTCTTTAATTTTCCAAAAACTGACTTACGACTTTTTTAATTGAATTATTTGCACTGAAAATGTAATGTTATTGTATCAGTGCATAGGCCACAACATTTGCTGAATCTCTCTTCATAATGTTTTCGACATTTTCTTGGTTATTTTAACTCTGATAATGCTACTACGTGGCCGCCCGCATTGTACAGTGGTTAACGCCATTAGCTTCCTCGCAGTGGGCTTGGGTTCAAATCCCAAATAAGGTCGTCCCATTATTGGGAGCAGTACTGGCTCACCTATAAGTCTTGCTGGCTTAGTCTAAGTCTGGCTTAAACTAAGCCTAGACTCTCTTAGTCTAAGTCTGGACTGCCTTAGTCTAAGTCTACGTCTGTCTTAGTCTAAGTCTGGCTTAGTCTAAGTCTTGATGGCTACTTTATTATGGTGCTCCCATAATAAAGTAGTCAGCAAGACTTCACGGTGAATAACGAAAGGCGAATGCCTCATGACAAGTGCATTAGGACAACATGCTACTACATGAGAACGATCTACCAAGCTAATATCATTCTGATCGTTCTCTGAAGAAGTGCGAATAAGGCGTGGGCAAATTGTTAAAAAAACAACCTCTGCAGATTATCTGTGCTGACTTGAGAATGGGAAACGTGGTGAGAGATCAGAATTTGCCTTTGGCGTAAAACACCGACTCCTTAACTGGTTTCTCAAAATGATGTGAAAGCAGACAAGCTTTCGTTAGAGTTTTAGCTCAAGACATCAGACTAAATGGCAGTTCAATTGTCATACAAATAAGTTCAAATGTAATGCATTATCTTTGATTGATTTTTAGCATAAGATCACCAAATACATCAGGTATTTAGAAAGGGAAGAAGGTGACATAGGTATCATTTTAAATGGCACTAACCATTGTCCCGTTAGAATGGAAGTAGTTTTTGCTTTTCCTAAGATTCAACCTGCTTGGCTTTTATAACTCCGAGACATCATTTGCCCATGCCTTATAGAAACACTTAGACTCCGTACTCAATAACGTAAAGCTAAATAACCTTTCGGGACTTTTAGAACCCAAAATATATAATGTGTTCTTTTCCAGAGACTTTCGCACAAAGGGAAACCGCCCTCGGAAAACAAAAGTAATTGCTCTTGATTAGAGAAGTTCCTTGAGCATACACACTTCCATGAAGTTCTCCCCAAATCCAAATATTGTCGACTTATTAGAAAGATAATGATAGAAAAAATGCAGCATTACCTACATCTCTATGTCTGATACTCATTGGCGGCTCCAAGGGGGGAGGGCAGTAGGGGCAATTGCCCCTCCCCAAAACACCCGGCGCATTTTTTTTTCATAGCCTAAAATTATATAGGCTGTGTCACAATTCCCTCCGGGGTTTGGAAGGCTTATAAAAAACATATTACCGATACAGCAACAAAGTTGACTTTACTGGAGAAAGAAACATTACAAGTTTTGTTTCACAAATGTTCCATATGTGAACCGTTCGTGATGCGGCAGATATCAAGTATAAAGTCAAATTCTTGTTTCACTCGCGTTTTCCCGGGATCTGTAATTCCGCACTCGCTTGACGAATTGACTTTCTCGGGCTTCGCACAAACGCATCTCGTACACGAGTAACCTTTTCCGCCGAAGGGTCTGGATGACCAGTTCGTTTTCCATCACATAAGCAACCACTTTCCTGAAATTTCCGAAACCACGCATGAACCACGCATACTGCTATCAGACCTAGTGCTGCCATCTACTATCACATTTGTGAAACAAAGCTTGTAATGTTTCTATCTCCAGCAAAGTCAACTTTGTTGCTGTATTGGTAATATGATTTTTTTATAAGCCTTCCAAACCCGGGAGGGAATTGTGACACACCCGGTATAATCGTATACCTAATACTAAATGAGTTTAAATTTAAAATGAGATGATGTTTATTTCTTATATATATATATATATATATATATAACCCTAAGAGCCGACGTTGCCCCCCCCCCCTCTCCCCAAAACTCGGGACTGGATCTGTGCCAGTATCAGCCGAAACTGCTGATACTGTCACTTTTTTTCAATCAATATAATGTCGAGGTGTCATTTTCCAAGATATTAAAGTTATGTTGGACTTTTAACCCAATGTTTAGTCAATATATAGGCCAATACTGATTTGCTCTGCATCGATGTTTACTCAAATTTTTTTTCCCGCATTTATCGACTCCAGTGCGGGGTAAAACTTTCATTAATCGGTATAGCTAATGGTGCTCCTTTGCTTATAATTATCTGATTGCGCAAAACCAATTAATGTTTTAATGTTTAAAGTAAATAAACCTACCGTCAATGAGCTATCACATAACTGGAAGGAATCACGCTGTCCAGGACATCCAGCGCTGTTGGAAGGAAATAAATAATTTAAACAAAACGAATTAATAGAAAAACGCAGTCAAGTTAATTCACTTTACTTTGAATATTTATAATATTCTTAATAATAGGCAATGTACAGACAGAATATAATTCGCTGAAAATTTTTTATGAATCTTTGTGATATAATTTCTTTGTGAAATTAAGAAAATTATAAGATTATTAAACCAAAGTCGTAAATATTCATTAAAAAAGTTTTACCTGATGCCTTAAGATTAAACATTTGACAACTGCAGATTCAATTAACTGAAAGAAACGGGAATCAAACCTCACTTGAGGTAGCAATTTGATTACACCATTTTACTGAGAATGGGCAGTGCGTGATTTATCTTAAATGAAAAAGTGAAAAGATCATTAAATACAACATTCTTCCCGACAGTAATGTATTGTTCCATGCACATATCCTGCTAATTTTAATCGTGGAATCTCTACAGAAATCTCGACAGTGTAAAACAAGAACTGAAAAGCAAGTAGAATTATGAACCCAAAGAAACCGAAAATTTGTATCCTTTTGTCCACAGTTTATCGATGAAGTCTTGTCATTGATACCTTATCTAAAGAAAATTCACAAAGCAGAAATGGGCACAAATGGGTATGTTTAATGGATGCATTAAGCTACGATTGTATGAAAATAGGACTACGACTGATTAAAATATAATAACTTAATTAACTGCGTCATGTTCGATTGTTCCTTACTACATCTGGCGAAAAATTCCTTTTTACGGATTAGAATGACATATTACACGTTATACGATATAAGGAGAAATACTCATGAATGTGTTTATCCAGTTCAGTGTCAAACCACTCTCTACATCTAAACCTCAAGACCCATGTTCGAAACTCCTCACTGTCACTCAAAATTCACATCTAGAAAACAAATGAAGCCTTATCCTTTTTATGATGGAAGATAGACAGTTTGTACCGAGAACACCTAGATGTCTTGATACTCAACATAATACACAGAATTCCAAGAGACGCCTAGTAATCTATGGTGAACGTATTTCAAGCTGAGATTTATTCCCGTGGTGTTCACTCGAAGCAAAGTTGGATTAAACGCCTTAAAGGTCAAAAGGGCAGCTAAATTTTAAAATCCCTTCAGCCACTTCGGAACCGGATTCCTTCACAACTAAGTAATGCGATCCAAAAGGAAGAAAAGATATGAATCCAGTTGAAATCTATGAAACCCGGTCTGAACATTATGAAATCCTGTTTTATGCTGCTTTTAATCGCAACTAAATGATGAATCCTCCCTTAAGCCCATATTTCATACTTTTCTGCCTTTAAGTGAAGCCAAGTTTTGGGACTTCTTTTTAACCGGACTTCCCAGTTTTCAGCCTTTAAGCATTACCAAATATTAAAGCCCCTCTTAACTCCTTCAGGATCATATTTTATAGTTTTCCTCCTGTAAGTAAATATTATTCACTTCACTTGTTCCTTAACCCCTTAACAATCGCAAAATTTTCAAGAAAACAGTGAAAAAAGTGCCTATTTTTTTCCAGAGGATTCCATTTATTTCTTGATCTACCACATCTAGTTTTTTTTAAAAACCCATTCCCAATTACATTATAAATAGACTGGTGCTGCCACCTGGTATGTAAAATAAGAAATAAAAAATTTCAGGGTAAATGAAATGAATTGTTTTTAATCTTTTTTATGTGTTATTTTTGAACACTCCAGCTTGGAAATATCACGGGCACAAGAAATAGAGGGCGGAACCTCACCCCATAATTTGAAGTGAGCCAGAAGGAAGGGGTTAAGAAAAAGGTCAACAGAATTTCTTTTTTAATTGCAACGGAATTTTTTTAATTTTTGCCTTTAAGCAGCGGTTTCCAACCTTTATGCTACTACGCCTCCTTAAAAAATTTTTCCCCGCTTCCCTATCTTTTAATTGATATAACAATATAGACACTTTAAATAATAATAACTTTATTACAAAAAAATGAAAAATACATTTAACAGAATAATAACAAGATTTTGCTATAACAATAAGAGCATGTATATTTATTTTTATATTAAATTAATAATTAAACTACATCTAACGCATCAAAATTTAATGCGAGGGTTGTCGTTGCTTATTGGCACAAAGTTTATCAAATCTTGGGGTCAATGTGGAGAGTGCCACTCGTAACTCTTTTTCGACTATTAACCTGGTTCGATATTTGCTTTTCATTGCAGCCAGTGCCGAAAACCCCATTTCGCATAAATAAGACGGTACAAAAGGTATAAGCACGTGCATTGCACTGCAATACAAAGATTCACACTCTCCACTAAGATTCATCCAAAATTCAATTATGATTTCATTTTGAAACTCTTGTTTTAGTGAGCTATCGCATGACAATTCTATCAATTTTTCTTTTTCGATGGTTGTCAACTCAAATTCGACTATTTATAGATATTATAGTTTATTCGTTTATTTATAGATATTATGGTATGAATATTGATTTTTTTATTAAAAAAGTTTTGGCACCTCCCCTGGCAATAGTATGCACCTCCCCTGGGAGTCGCGCTTCCCAGGTTGGAAACCTCGGCTTTTAAGCGAAGCCAAGTTTTAAGGCCCCTCTTAACCCCTTCAGGATCATATTTTATAGTTTTCTTCCTGTAAGTAAATATCATCCACTTCACTTTTCCCTTAACCCCTTAACGATCGCATAATTTTCCAGAAAACAGTAAAAAAAGAGCCAATTTTTTTTCCGAAGGATTCCATTTATTTCTTGATCTGCCACATCTAGTTTAAAACAATCCTCAATTACATTATAAATAGTCTGGTGCTGCTACCTGATATGTGAAATAAGAAATAAACAAGTAATATATAAAAAAAAAATTTTAGAGTCAATTCCTACTTAGTTCAACAAAGAAAAATTTGAGTGTGAACTAATAGTAGGAATTGAAAAAAAGGATTGCTTGCTAGATCCTTGCCTACTGTGCAAGATTAGGAGGGGGGGGGGAAAGAGGGAGAAAAAGTTTGTCAGGTTGGGGATTCGATCCCGCAACCTACAGGACGGGAGAAGCCCGCGCTACCGCAGTGCTACCGTTTACACAGTAACAAGAGGGAAATTACTATTCAAGAGCAAGAGACGCTCTAGGTCTAAAACTAAAATTGATTAATTAAATTTAATTAATGAATTAATATTTGAAAAAACTCTATTAACATCAAGTGTCATCCACTACAAGTTTAAAAAAATGTATTTGAACTTGAGTGGATGAATAAAAAGTATTTTATTAACGATTGAAAATTTGAACAAGATATATATAGGGAGAGTGTGAACTAATAGTAGGAATTGAAAAAATTACAGGGTAAATGAAATGGATTGTTTTTAATCTTTTGGGGTGCGTTACTTTTGAATACTTCAGCCCGGAAATATCACGGTCACGAGAAATAGAGGGCGACAGAATTAAGGTCAACAGAATTTCTTTTTTAATTGCAACGGAATTTTTTTCCACTCGCCCATGAAAATATACGAGTTAAATCCCGAAAATATACGAATAGTATTGCTCATTCAGGTAGTAATGAGGCGCTAATTTTAGGAGGCCCTATGCGGTAACATATAGTTTGCCTGTGCAGAAAGTAATCCGCTTCTCATTGTAAGTACTGTACATAAATTATCCAACTATATTATCCATATCCACGAGTAGCAGTTTTAAGGGTGCTGTGTACTAACCCTGATAGATTCGCTCACCTCAATGTTAATCTAATCTATGGAAAAACTGCGTCCAAGGACTTGGATTGAAAGATTTTATTTTTAAATTGCACTCCGTGCTAGAGAAATAAACTTTACACCTCGGCGCATTTTTCATTTTTTAAAAAAGAATGCAAATAATCTTTTAAAATTTAAATTATTCGGGGAAAAAAATCTAGTATAGTGTGTTTTATCAATTCCTTTGGTGTACGCAATTTATAAAATGAATAATGTTGCAAGGTGCAGAAAATTTCGGGTTATCTGAAAATACCACTTTTATTGGATTATCGGCATTTATGTAGATGTAAATAGCAGACACATTTTCCCCATAGGTTAACACTGAGGTGAGAGAATGCAATAGGGTTAGTACACAGCAGCCTTAAAATCTTTTCAAATAGAGGTAAAGATGTTAGATTGTTAATTAAAAGTGAATGCTAGATAAATGAGGAATGTTAGAGGTAAAAGTAGAGAAGTAGACTAGAGTAGTATGAAAGTGAAAAAGTGCAGTAGATGGTAGCAAAGTAGAGTAGTACAAAGTTTTTACAGAAAGATGTAAAATGTAGGGAAATAAGAGGTAAAAGTTATAGAAATGCTAATGACAGATAAAAGTTAGGTTCTTCAACTTAACCCCCTTTCCTTACTGGGTGGGATAGCATGTATCCCAAGAGTGAATATATATACACATACATACATATACATATATATATATATATATATATATATATATATATATATACATACATACACACACACACACACATATATATAGCTTAATATACAGGGTCATCTAAAAAGGCTGGACACATTTCGAAAGCTCATAATTCTAAAATAAACTGAGCAAACGCAATAATATTCTTTTCAAATAACTTGGAAAGTGTCCAAGATTTCTAAATATAGCTGGTACACAACCGTGACGTTGAACGTTGCGCAGAAGTGATGTGAGGTGGAAGAAGTCTTCGTTCGGCTTTCCGTCAGTGCAATGGCGACCGTTCAGGAGAAAGCTCAATGTGTGTTGTGGTTAGCGGAGTACAAATCTGTTAAACCAGTTCAGCGAAATTACCGTCGTGTTTATCGCAAGCAACTTCAAGTGGTCGGATTCATAGTGACTGTAAACAAAATCTCCCCGGAAAAAAATGATTATGGACTTTAGGCCATATTTTAGAAGTAAAAGCACTTCAGAGTGTTACTTACACGGAGTTGCATTCCCTGGATACCAGCTGAAATCCCTTTCCTTTCACCATACACGATGGCCTACACTGGCTGACTTTATGCCAGGGTCCCCAGCCAGAGTCTGATAATGGAGGTTGGGGTCCAGGAGACAGTGCAGATGCTCCAGAAATAGCTAGGAAGGGAAACAGAATACGTAATTGATAAATGATATTAGTGCGTGTAATACGACCCCTATATACAGTCGAACCTCCATATATCGAAATTTTCTATATATCGAACTCTTAGCGAATCTCCATGTTCATTGCATAGAAAAATTGTTTCTATATATCGAAAAAATCTCTATATATCGAAATTTTTTTCAAGACAAATTGGGAGATTTTATTCCATTTTAGAATAAAATCTCCCAATTTTTGGCATTTGAAACAGTACGTCGTGGACTTCAATTCGCGGAAAATGTCCCTGATAAAGTTTTTAGTGGACTGAATAAATACGAACATTTCTTTGAACTTTCCGCAAAACTCGCTGTTCAGCAAGATATTCGTAGTTTTTTTTTAAAAGAATGTAACTGTGATCATTGTAACCACTGTCTGCATTATTTTTTTTAAAGATATGTAGTATTCAATAAATCTTTCATATTAATTCATTTTTTAGTTATTAACTTTCATTTAATGGGATTCGCATATAAATTAGAAATGGAGTTTCGTATAGGAAAATTAGCATTAATTTTTTTAGGGGAATTATGATAAAACTAAGCTCAATTCTATATATCGAAATTTCTATATATCGAATTTTTTTCCTGCAATTTGCTACTTCGATATATGGAGGTTCGACTGTATATATATGATATTTATATGGATCTTTAAATGCTATTCTCGTGTTTTTTTAAATTATATTTTAATTTATATTTAAAATCTATATATTTAAGTTGCTATGCCAATTTTTTGGGAATTCCGGGAGAGAAAACTACTTCATCCATTTACTTCATTTTGGTGTTAAACAAAATATTTTAATCTATAGATGTGTCAAATGTGGTTTTTGTAACCGCAATTTCTATTAATGAGCGATAATTTGCAATTAAAAATTGTAGAAAAAACCAAAACTTCTTTATACAGTTGTTGCTTTATATGGTTTTTAAGATTAAGCAAGTCTTCTTCGTTTCAGAATAATCGTTTAAATAAATGTTAAATAGAAAGTAATAAAATACAGGTAACTCTCCTATAACACGGTAGATAGGTTCTTAGAAACTGCCGTGTTGTGTGAAACCATGTTATATGAGACCCAGAGACAGTTCAAAAAAGGGGGGTTACGTTCTGAAAACTTATTAAAAAGAAACATATTTTTTAAATTCCATATGAGCAACTTAATTTTTATTAAAAATATAAATGTATGTATAACACAAAACGAAAAGAAACAAAAAAAATATTATTTTCATTTAATACGACCTTAATTTAATAAATTTATTCTTCATCACTGCTCAGTACAATCAAACGAGAACGTTTTTTCGATTGAACGATATGACCTTCACTTTCAGAACCTTTTTCTTCATTTAGATTTTTTGCACCTTCTACCCTCTTTACAAAATCTGTAATTTTAGTTTATTTGCTGGTTCTTACAAGGTCATTGCAGATTTCACGGTATGGAGATAGACAATTTTGCAGCTCTCTTTTGAATTTTCGGCTTCTTTTAGCGGAAGGGTCTGCATTCAGGAAAAATGATTCGAAATTTTCAGCTAATCTTAGGCCTCCTTGTAATTTTATAGAATTATACATGAATAAATTGTAATTTGTTTATACATTTCCATCTAAAGCCACATTATTCCTTCCCGTCATTATTTTAAGTTAATTTAGTTTTTAAATGTGTTAAACAAAAATCATATTATCTAGTGCTATAGAAGTACAGTGTTGTACAAAAAGGTTTTCGCAATTTTTTTTATCGTGTTAGAGCGAAACCGTATTGCAGGTTTCAGTGTTATACGAGGGTTCCTACAATTTATCTTACCGTGTTAGAGCGAAACCGTGTTGTAAGATGCCGTGCTGTAGGAGGGCTACTTGTACATCAAAATTATTTAAAATCACACGAAAATAAAGTTACGGTTTTGAAATAAATGGGTCTGTTATAGTTATTAATGAATCTTTTGTAAAAGGGTACAGAAACAGGGAAAAAGGTGTTTGCTTCAGCAAGATACTTACTCGATGAACACCTTAAGTCATTTGCGCTATCTGTACTATATCCATTGCAATCGAAAGGCTGAAATAAATAAGAAAACAATTAATGGGAATGCACGCTGAATTTTTTCAACTGAAATATTAAGGACCGACTAGATTGTGTATAATCCTTTATAACTGATCGCAATATGATCCAATACTTGTGGAGATCAAATAATTAATAGTTAAATTTAAGAGCTTCTAAGAAACGAGATGATCTAGAGCAGCAATTCTCAACCTTTTTTTTCGTCACGGAACACTTTTGATAATTTAAAAATTTGGCGGCACACTAACAATAAAATAAATTTGAAAGAATTTTATTTGGATAATTGATTGATGTACCTATGATATATTTTGTGAAAAACGTACAAAATAAATATATTTTGTTAAAACGTACAAAATATATTTATTTTGGGTAATAATTGATCAATTAAATTAAATAAATTAAATTAATCAATTAAATAAAAATTTAATAAATTATTATGCTTGGATAATAATTGATTGATGTACCTATAATATATTTTGTAAGACATACAATATAATTTTCATTGAAATATAAAATGAAATTGCATTACAAAGTAAACAGAATGTTTATTTAACTACAAATTACGGAACAGATGTAGTATACGCAACGGGCCATCGCCAATTTGGCGCCAAAAATCCCGTTCGGAGACCTGTTAGGCTTAAACTGCGGAATGTAAACAATAAATTGGAAAACAAACTTACTGCTGGCTTTATGAAACTCGTAGGTGCACACGGGATCTTCGCTTCGCTCAGATACCCTTGCTTCACTCCGCTACGCTCCGTTACGCATCCGTCCAAAAACATTACAGAAAATCCCCAGCCGCTGGCTTCGCTACATACCGCTGGCTGTTGTACAGTAAAAAAAGCTTCCGCTGGTTGTAGCGGTCAGTAAAACAAAGCTTATCGCAAAAAAATTTTAAAAAATACCATCCGATCTTAAAATCCTCCCTGCCAAAATATAGAAACCGCCAAACAACCATCAGATTTGGCGAAAAATCGCCCCTTGGCGTACGTTGCGTATACTACATCTGTACCCAAATGACATTAAATACGAAAATTAAGCTCGTTTTTTTTTTTGATAACTTCATTTATATTTGGGCGTAAAAATGTTAATGCTACTCTCATTTCGTGATCCAGATTTTAAAGACTTTTGGCTGTCTATAAGCTGGATTTCTATTGGCAGGTAGGAGAAGGAGGAAAGAAAATGATTGGTTAGTGAGGAAAGAAAGATTCAAGGTTCAGGATTCGTGAGTTATAATTTGCTGTTTGTATTCTTTATGGGGGGAACTTCAAGCTGTTATTTATTTATGGAAGTGCGCATGTTCGTGGGCGTGTCTGTTTTCTTTACTCTAGACGTGAAGATATCTTCTTGTTACACGGCAGAGACAAATTTAAAACGAAGAACAATAAAGGCAAACAGAGAGAAAAGTGGTCCGTACCTGGCATTCGCCTTTTACGCAGTACATGTTTTGGTTGTTGTAGCCTCTCCAACAGGGTGTACCATCAGGTATGGTCCATCCTTGTGTCATATAGCCACCTCCACGTTTATGGCACCATACATAGCAAGAGTGAGAGTCTGTGAGAAAGGATGAATACAAAATAATCCAATATTTATTTAAGTTCAGTTGTTATAAAAGAAATCCTAAAAATATCTGTTTAAAACAGACTTTCAAGTGACATGCCAAAGCATTGTTATTGTTATTATAACTATTATCATGGAAGTACTGTCTCTTTTATACCGATTTATTACATTACGCATAAAATAAGCAAAGGGGAATTTAGAGGGGGCCAGTTGGGCCTTGTACCCTCTTTTATACCGATTATTACCGATTTTTATACTGTCTCTTTTATACCGAGTACTGTCTCTTTATTACCGTATATTACATTACGCATAAAATAAGCAAAGGGGAATTTAGAGGGGGCCAGTTGGGCCCTGTACCCTCTTTTATACCGATTATTACCGATTTTTATACTGTCTCTTTTATACCGAGTACTGTCTCTTTATTACCGTATATTACATTACGCATAAAATAAGCAAAGGGGAATTTAGAGGGGGCCAGTTGGGCCTTGTACCCTCTTTTATACCGATTATTACCGATTTTTATACTGTCTCTTTTATACCGAGTACTGTCTCTTTATTACCGTATATTACATTACGCATAAAATAAGCAAAGGGGAATTTAGAGGGGGCCAGTTGGGCCTTGTACCCTCTTTTATACCGATTATTACCGATTTTTATACTGTCTCTTTTATACCGAGTACTGTCTCTTTATTACCGTATATTACATTACGCATAAAATAAGCAAAGGGGAATTTAGAGGGGGCCAGTTGGGCCCTGTACCCTCTTTTATACCGATTATTACCGATTTTTATACTGTCTCTTTTATACCGAGTACTGTCTCTTTATTACCGTATATTACATTACGCATAAAATAAGCAAAGGGGAATTTAGAGGGGGCCAGTTGGGCCCTGTACCCTCTTTTATACCGATTATTACCGATTTTTATACTGTCTCTTTTATACCGAGTACTGTCTCTTTATTACCGTATATTACATTACGCATAAAATAAGCAAAGGGGAATTTAGAGGGGGCCAGTTGGGCCTTGTACCCTCTTTTATACCGATTATTACCGATTTTTATACTGTCTCTTTTATACCGAGTACTGTCTCTTTATTACCGTATATTACATTACGCATAAAATAACCAAAGGGGAATTTAGAGGGGGCCAGTTGGGCCTTGTACCCTCTTTTATACCGATTATTATACTGTCTCTTTTATACCGAGTACTGTCTCTTTATTACCGTATATTACATTACGCATAAAATAAGCAAAGGGGAATTTAGAGGGGGCCAGTTGGGCCCTGTACCCTCTTTTATACCGATTATTACCGATTTTTATACTGTCTCTTTTATACCGAGTACTGTCTCTTTATTACCGTATATTACATTACGCATAAAATAAGCAAAGGGGAATTTAGAGGGGGCCAGTTGGGCCTTGTACCCTCTTTTATACCGATTATTACCGATTTTTATACTGTCTCTTTTATACCGAGTACTGTCTCTTTATTACCGTATATTACATTACGCATAAAATAACCAAAGGGGAATTTAGAGGGGGCCAGTAGGGCCTTGTACCCTCTTTTATACCGATTATTATACTGTCTCTTTTATACCGAGTACTGTCTCTTTATTACCGTATATTACATTACGCATAAAATAAGCAAAGGGGAATTTAGAGGGGGCCAGTTGGGCCCTGTACCCTCTTTTATACCGATTATTACCGATTTTTATACTGTCTCTTTTATACCGAGTACTGTCTCTTTATTACCGTATATTACATTACGCATAAAATAAGCAAAGGGGAATTTAGAGGGGGCCAGTTGGGCCTTGTACCCTCTTTTATACCGATTATTACCGATTTTTATACTGTCTCTTTTATACCGAGTACTGTCTCTTTATTACCGTATATTACATTACGCATAAAATAACCAAAGGGGAATTTAGAGGGGGCCAGTTGGGACTTGTACCCCCTCCAGAAAATCAAAAACATATATTTGGATTTTCTGGAGTTTTTCCAGTGAAATTTTAAGGCTGCTGCGTACTAACCCTGTTGGATTCGCTCACCTCAGTGTTAACGTATGGAGAAAATGCGTCCAAGGATTGCCGACTGGGATTGAAAGACTTTTTTTAAAATTCTTCTTCGTAATAGAGAAAGAAATTTGACACCTCGGGGAATTTTTCCTTTAAAAAAATGCAAATAATATTTTAAAATTTAAATTATTCGGGGAAAATATCTAGTAGCGTGTGTTTTAAATGCTCCTCAATTCCTTTGATGGATGCACTTTGTAAGGTATACATAAGATTCGATTCACAAGAATTGAACTTTTGAGTGAATGAATTAAAGAAGCTGCTTGAGATATGCTAATTTCGGCATACGCACTTGGTATAAATACCAAGCAGCTTGATTAAGAAAAAGGGTGTTATTAAAGTTGATAGATAAGAGAGAGGGAGCTACGAGGTAAGCAGCTCCAAGTGTTAACCGGCGCTAGTGCTTAGGGAGCCCAAAGTTTACGTGGCAGAACTGCTGGTTTGACTCTCTGCTGGTTTGTGAGTAAGTCAAAGTGTATTTCTATTGAATGTTAATATATATTCATTACAAGTAGTACGTATGCTTATTGCTGTAAAAGCAAATTCTATATGTGCAACGAATTCAATAAACATTGTTTCATGTATAAACTGTGTTTGTATCAAATTCATTTAGAGTGCCACTTCAAATTATATACACCCAAGTCTGGTAAGAAGTAGTAATTCTCTGTAACTTTATAAAATGAATCCTGTTTCAAGGTGCAGAAAAGTTCAGGCTATCTGAAAATACCAATTTTAGCGAATTATCATTATTTATGAAGCTGTCAATAATAGAAACAATTTCTCCATAGGTTAACACTGAGGTGAGTGAATCCAATAGGGTTAGTACACAACAGTCTTAAAGGAGGCATTAACTCAGATAGCAATAGCTGCTAATGGGCAACTGAGTAAGTTCACTGATGACTTCCAACCGTTATGTCAATCCCTAACCTAAAGATACAACAGCTTGATAGTTGAAGAATAGAAGAAGGTTACTAAATTTACTCTAAGCAACTGTAAATGAAGCTAAGTTCAAATATTTAAAGCAAATGCAGTTATCTTTCACAGGAGAACGCCAATACAAATAAGCCAATCACGCTAAAGGAA
>OU015503.1:73174487-73189487 GCA_907164885.2 Dolomedes plantarius
AATACAACACTAAAATTTTGAACTGTCTATATGTATACTGCTCAGCATCCATACTTTACGTTAACTTATATTGGAATTTTGCGGGATTAGGCCATTTATAAAAGGATTCGAAAGATATAGCGATGAAATTGAGTGTAGCATTCCTTTGTTCTATTTTCAGTAAACTGTAATCAGATTTTTTAAAATTTATTTAGAGTAAACATTCTGAAATTATTTTCCTGGTTTATTACACTGGAGAAAAAATTATTATTATTATTATTATTTTATCTTTTAAATGATTAAAATTTTTACTGATGAAACTTCCGTCAATCCTGTACAAAAATTGTTTTAAAACCAATCTTTCCTTTAAAATTGAAAAAAAAAATATGTAAGTAAGTCAATTGGCTTCGCATGTATATCGTGTGTTCCGCAAGTGAATTAAAAAAAAGACATTATATATATAATAGCCGTTGTCTCTGTATAACACTTCCGGGCTGTACCCATCTTTTAATTGAAGCCCTCAGTAAGCAAACAGCCGGTTAGGCTTAATTTCAATTTCAGATGTGGATCAGAATTTTTTCTTACCTAAAAACTAATATCTTCTCCATCAAATCACGTTTGCTCAGCCTATTTTTCTATAAAACATTCAGAACTAAAAAAAAATTGGATGCTTTTAGCTGTATATTTAACAGTTTTTAAAAATCTGTTTACTTTTGCGATGAATTCTGAAAGTAAACAAACTTGAATGTGAATGAATCAAGTAGCTCAAGTATTCATATCGCGTAGTGATCTGTAAAAAACTGGATGGCAGTCTACTACTCCAATCGCATGACAAAACTAAATAAATGAAAAATAATGAAAGGGTTTGCTTTTACAAGGTGTGGATTAAATGCAATATTGTTAGATAATTAGGAATATTTTTTAACTTTCATATACTTTTTCCATTATGACGTCATTATTTGTATTATGACGTCATTATTTGTATTATGACGTCATTATCTGTATTATGACGGGTTACCTTCTAGTTTTGAAAATAATAATACTCACTCTAGAAGCATCGCAAGTCAGGACTCTCCGTTCTTTACCCACGCAAAATCTTCCACCGTTCTGAGGCCTAAGCAACACAAAAAAAAAAAAATAATTGTAGGAATAATCTTTTACACATTTAAATAAATTTTAAATGAGCTAGGAGATAAATAGATTTTGTATAAAAAGCGCTGTACGTCAGATATCAGTTTTTAATGCATGTATGCATTCACTTTCTTTCTTTATTCTTTCCTTCCCTCTAAAGTTCAAAATGATGAGTTTTCACTTTTATTTAGATGCCTTTCAACTACGAGTATCACAACACTGATTTTTACATTTTTTTCCCCTAGTGATTATCCTACCGTACAGAAAAGCGTCTCATATCGGTTAACCCTTTGAGGGGCAACAACCACCACCGTTTGCACAGTGCAGATATTTTTCCAATTTTTTTTAACCTAAAGAATCTTGAAAAAATTTCCAATTAAAGGTTGCAAAATGTTTTTACTTCTTTAAACTGATAACAGATGGCAGTACTAACCATTTTTTTCTGCCCATTTAACTGGAATACATTGAATGCAAGTGAAAAAAAAAGACTAGATTTAGGCGTTTGCACTGTGCAAACGACGCCCCTTAAAGGGTTAAAACGATGAGTTTTTTACCCCTAATGGCTGGGAGAACTGAGCAATAGGCTCTTCTCCGGGGAGAGCCGGAAGCGTGACACCCGTTCGCATGCGGCAGTGTGGACCACAGGGGATGGGTCCACACTGCACCCGTTTGATGGTCAGCGAATTTTGAACCGAGTCAAGTGGCGGGACCAGACCACCTGACCCAGCACCCCCAGAGGTAAATTTGAGAAATTGGAGGACATTGCAGCCATGCCCTATTTTACGTGCCCCGGCCACCTTTAGTGAACACGGCGGTGGATTTTGTCAGCGACCGGCCTCGAACCCGCAACCCTCAGATCACTGGCTCGACGTCTTTGCCAACCGGGCCACTGCGCCCCTTAAAAACGATAAGTAAAGGTGGCCATACACATGCAGGAAATCCCCAAGGAAAAATCTGCAGGATTTCCTCGACTGAACCCTCACGCGCACACGTGCAACCCATTTCATTCAGGATTTCGGGGAACAGTCCACCACCGGTCTTAAGGCTCCCACCACCCACGACGGGAAAATCCTCCAGGTTTGGAGTGCGCAGTCAAAACCTCAAGGATTTCCTTTACGGTTATGGGTACCTGAAGGGAACAAGACAGATTTAACTAGAAGGAAAGAATCGGCCCTGTATGTCCCGAATTCGGTATCTTCAGTGTGAGGTTGCTGAAAAATCATCACGTCTATTTGAGGCACAAGAACGTTAAACATGGGTTACACATACCCCCAGACAATTATTTTGCTTCATAGAAACAGGAAAAATTTCTGGGATAGCTGCCTTCGCCAATTGGAGATACTGTTTTAGGCAGACAATGCCAGTTCACTCAATTAAATTGAAATGAAAAAGCTAATAGAAAATGTTACTGATTTGTAAAGATAAATAAATCTCTAAAGAGCTAAAAACTAGTTTCGCTAACAAATTCTTCCTTTTCTATTTTTTTTTCATCATCCCTGTTGTTTATCCTGATTAATTTACAATGTTTTATTTAGCACTAGCTGAATATCCGTGCTTCGCTACGGAGTACATTCAAATTAAATACAACGGTCAATGTATGCAATTAATACCAAAACTAAAATTCATTAAAAAAAATCGTAACGGATATTTTTATAGACAAAATAATGTAAATATTCAAATTAAATACAACGGTCAATGTAGGCAATAAATTTCTATGTTAAATATCCATAAAACATACTAATTTGAATTAAATTCTTTAAAAAAGTCCATCTCAATTAGCCCAGTGATTAAATTTTATATTTTACTGTATTTTAAATTTTTTTTGTCAATTTATTTCGTTGTTATGTACGTGACGATAAATTAATTTAAAGTATCACAAAAAGAAAAGAAACCACGTGATCAGCATTTAATAAATTAAATTCTAAAAATTAATCTTTAAAAATTCACTAAAAGTCAGAAAACAGATGTAAAGATTCGAAAAAGATTTAATTTTAAATGAATTTTTATGATCTCTCTCGTGACATGAATTTTATAATCCTCAAATTGTTATTTTAAATGCAAACTTTAAAAAAATTACAAAAACAGCTTAAAAATTTAATTTAAAAAAATCTAAGAAGAATTTTTCAAAAATCTTTCTTAGTGCACCCCTAGACTATAAGAAGAATCGCCATTCAAAATTTCAGCCCTTTAGGGTCCAGCGGTTTGGTTTGTCAGTCAGTCAATCATCAGTCAGTCACGGAACTGATTTATATATATAGATTATTCCTTCTCATTTCTTTAGCGAGATCTTTGGAAGAATTTATTTTTTGCAGATTATATAACTTCTCCTTAAATAGTAATTTTTTTCTACATGTACCTTTTCTCCTCATTAGGCTAGACTTTCTAAACTATTTCATAAAATTATTCATACTGGGCTCTTCTTTTTCAGGTAAATTTAACATTGTATCTTTTTGAATGAGTTTTGAAGCTATTATATATGTTTTCTAAGATTTTCAGATCTTAGATTATTTTTCTCAAATTTAATATGAGGAATATCGCCTTGAAGACAATGTGGTCATCATTTACTGTGTAAGTAAAATCATTTTATTGGTATTATTTAATTGCATTCCCCTTACCTTTCAAAACATATTACAATTACAATTACCAGGTTTTCACTTGCTACTGCAGCCCAAAAAATGCTCGCCACATGATTGAATAAAAATTATAAGGAATTATTTTTGAAACAACTTAGTTCCTATTGTACGAAAATAAGCACGAATGCTATTGAAAATAATGCGGGATTAGGAATAACCTTAACATTTTACTATGGATGATAGTAAAAAAAGGTCTTGTTTCAAGTTTCGAAAACAAAAACTGACTTTTTCAATAGAATATCAAGAGAACGCTTATACAATAAGCCAAATCAGATTATGCAAAGCTGCCTTGCCTAACATTTAGCAATTTGCTAAGATTTCAGCCATTATATGTAACCCATATGTAGCCTTTGACCTATCTTGACTCACATTGTAAGTTAAGGTAAGAAAATACGCAGTAAACCTAATGCAGTAATTTGGTACTACTGTTAACCATTATTGGTAGCCTTGCCTAACATTTAGCAATTTGCTAAGATTTCAGCCATTATATGTAACCCATATGTAGCCCTTGGCCTATCTTGACTTACATTGTAAGTCAAGGTAAGCAAATGCGTAGTAAACCTAACGCAGTAATTTGGTACGCTGTAAATCAAATCGGATTATTGGCTGCCTTGCCTAACATTTAGCTATTTGCTTACCTTTCAGCCATTATATGTAGCTCACATGAAGTCATTTGCATACCTTGACCTACATTGCAAGGGTTCTCTAAATCTTCTAAATCGACCTACATTGTAAGGGTTCTCTAAATCTTTTCTTGACGACGAAAAGTTTTTGCTTTCAAAGTTCAAATTGATACTGATTTTAAGGTTATTTATAGTGAAGGTTTAAGGTGGTTTCTATTCCCTAACGTAAGTTCCTATTTGTACAATATCCTAATACGACTGTTTTGAAGTGTCTGCCGCACACAAGTTATATTTTTATGGACAGAAATCGTACCTTGGATTATCACATCTTCTCGTTGATACCATAATACCAACAGCTGGGGTTGAACCTCTTGATACACAGTCGGACGAACAGGGGCTATATGGGGACCAGGCACTCCAGCCACCATCCACAACACCACCTCTTAAGGATCCAGTTGACCTTTGCATATTGGCGCACATCCCTCCTTGGCACCACTATTTTGGAGGAGGAGAGAACAAATTAGTAACCTAAGGAAATGCTGTCCCCCAACATCACTATTTTGAAGCAGATAAAAAATTAAGAGCAACGAAACACTGCACTGTATCTGGACATAATTTTTGGGATGAAAAGAACACTTTCACAGCATTTTTATAGACTCCTCTATTAGGAGGGAAAGAATAGAGTATGTTCCTAAGAGCACTGCTCTACCCGTTTTTAAAGTACAGTAACCACCGCTTATAGTGATCAGTGGTTATAAGAATCAACCGTTTATAAGAATCAATATCACGAAAACAAAAACAAATGTATTATTTCCATGTTAAAATTTTCGCTTTAAAGAATCAATCCACCGGTTTTAAGAATAAGTTTACACTCTTCGCTTTCCTTTCGTTTTTCAAAAAAAGCCACTTAAACCCTCAAAAGGCACGAAGTTTTTTTTTTTTTTTTTAGAAAGATTAATCAGATGGGATGGAATATAGTCATAAAATTCATCCCTTTCTTTGTTAGACATAACATAATAGTTTCCCCTTAAACTCTTTAGCACAACACTGCCCTATTAGCTTGACCCAGAGGCATCTTTACCCGTCCGGGTCCGATTTCACTTTTCTCAACTAACAAGCAAAAATAGGGACTCTTTTTTTCCCACCTCCCATATCCTGGTTGCGGCTTCCTGGATCCTGAAACACATAAATCTTCGGCGAAGTGTCCACTATCACTTAGGCAAACGTGACATTAGTAGATTCAGCACGTTATAAAACCGCGATACGTAAGCTAGAAGGTGAATCTTCGTCTGAGACTATTAGTATTGAAAGAGTATTGAAACAGCTTCCTGAAAACTTCATTACGTCAAACTACCATAGAACACTTTTTCTTGCTCCCTTCCTGTAGTTCAAATGTTAAAACTGTTAAGAAGGTATGTTGTAACGTAACAAATATTGGATTGTTTTTCTTCTCTTACTATAATGTGTATCTACTTATAGGTCTAGAAATTAAGTTGTATTTTTAAATTAATTAAAAATAATTTTAATAAAAGATAATTAACGTAAATTTAAGAGTATTTTATGGTAAATTATCTAATATATGTATATATAGGTGTGTGGGCCGGTCCAAAATCCTAAATTTTGGCTATAAGAATCAACCGCTTATAAGAATCAAAAACAGTGATAACAAACGTGATTCTTATAAGCGGAAATCACTGTATGTGACCAAATTTGCAATACTTTTTGTGTTCCCATCTCTAATCTAATATCTTCATAACTAAGCTTGCTTGGTATCATTACAATGTATAAGGGAACAAAGTAGCTTCTAAAAGATCTGATATGCCCATTGACAAAGTGTTTGGGAACAAGAGAATATATATATACTATTTTTTTTTCTCTACCATCCCTTCAGTGCTGGAACATTTACGATTGAGTTAGGTTCCACATTTAGGATTGAGGAAACAAATTTAGAGCCCGCTTTGAAAAGCAACGATTCAATGGTAAGTATTTGGGGAATTGAATGACCTCGTTTACAATATTTTCCAATTCTGACATTTTTCGATTTCCAAGCTAATATCATCCAAAGAACAGTGCTTGAGATCGGTATTTGGAAAAATAGAACAAAAGCAGTGCCTCTAAAAGCACTCAAGTGACAAGATTTTAGTAAAAAAACAATATATTTACACTCTATTTTTGAAATGCTTTATTGTGCCCCAAGCACCTCTTTTAGGAAGAGGAAACGAATTTAGAGTCCGCTTCTAAAGGCACTGCTCTGTCCACTGACAAGATTTTTGGGGGGAAAAGAACACATTTCCAATTTTTAAAAGATTCCAATTTTTAAAAGATCATTATAGAGAATTATTTAGCCAGACTTATCAGGAAAAAACCCTACAATATTTATCTCCTTTTGTACAAAGTGGCTTTGTAAGAGTGTTCCCTCAATCCTTCTGGTTATAAACAATTCATTGCTGGATCTAATAAACGCAGATCATGTACCGGTAACAAACATGTCGGATACTAAATCCAATATTGACCTAATGTTTTGACAAAGACACATCTTCCACGTAGCAGTCAAGTAAAGACAATAATACCCCGATTTACACGGAGTTACTGGGATAGTTTTTGATTTTACTCTTTTTCGTCTTTTTACATCTTGGAATGAAATTGCCTTAAAAACTTTAAATGGTGTCTGGAAGAAACTTTATCCAATATTTTTTTAAAACACGAGACGGAAACAACACCCTTCAACTGATCATATTGCTCGTGTGATAGAAGAAGTTGTCCATCTTGCTAGACAATTAGATATGGAAGTCAATGGAGATGATGTCAACGAGCTGTTGGACTCTCATATTGAGGAGCTGACAGTCAGTGATCTCATATGGTGCATATACATTGGTGCAGAGTTCTCTGCCTGCTGACCCCCGACTCCTGTCATCACATTAGTCACGGTAACCCTACCCGTCCAAAGCGATGTGAATGAACACGTGTCTTCCAGATATTCCCCCATTTAGAACCCCCCCCATTCAAGCCCCCAAGGTCCCTCGTGTTTCTTGATCTAGTGTCCCCCGCCCCCACTGTCACCATTTGACCCCCGGGACCCCGGGTTCTCCTTTGATGCTATGTATC
The DNA here is from genome assembly GCA_907164885.2 of Dolomedes plantarius. Classification (NCBI taxonomy): domain Eukaryota; kingdom Metazoa; phylum Arthropoda; class Arachnida; order Araneae; family Dolomedidae; genus Dolomedes; species Dolomedes plantarius. The sequence goes on from OU015503.1 coordinate 73,181,959, forward strand.
CGGACCGCCAGAGGAGGCGATCCACGCATATACAGAGTACAGAGTGAACATCAATCACTGGCACATGCAGAGAACTCTGCACCAATGTATATGCACTAATAGATATGCCCGACCAAAGCATCACTGAAGAATCCGACACTTTAGACCCCAACAAGTAAACCTAATGGCAATTACAAACTTGACAGAAGGTTTTAGTGCAATTGAGAAGGGTTTAAAATTTTTTTAGAGGATATAGACTCTAATACAGATAACATGATCACTACAAAGCAGGGAATTTAAAACAATGTTATTCTGCTTTGAAGAAATTCTTCGCTAAAAAAGGGCTTTAATTACGGCAGACTACTTTATTGGATTTTTTAAAACAACCAACATACATGTTTTTAAATATTTTGTACGTATGTATAATATTAATATGTATTACAATATTTTAATTTTAATACAATATTTTCCTTTTAAACTGGTGTTTTTTTAATTTATGGTCCTAATTAAACAAAAATTTATGTGTATTTATATGCAAAGTTTTACCCCGACTTGCATGATCTTTCGTCGGTCCCACCTACAGCTTAACTTCGGGGTATTACTGTAAAATTATGTTCTCATACATACCTATTTTTTAAATTATTCCTTTTGTAGTGGAAAATCGCTGTGTTAATGTATCAAAATTACTTTAGTTAAGTATGAAAAAAGATCTAATAAATGTTCTTTGTTAATTTCCACTAAAAAAATAACTACTGTAGATAGTAGATCTGTCAAAATCTTTTTCTCATAGAATGGTCCTCACACTTTGAAAGTTCCGGAACTATTAATTTGCACCATATTATTTGAATTATGCAGACTATTGGTGACTTATTCTAAAGGAAAGGACTTATATTTGTCAAATGCATAAATATTTTGTCCTAATCATTGTCTATAGCTAAACTGATGAATCCTCAACTATTGATACAGATATAGAGCGGTAGTGTTCAACAAGCCTCCGATTTATGAATTAATTTTTGTACACAGAAGACAAATTAAATAATTGTACAGCAGCTAGAGTCACCATTTCAACAATATAAATGTTGTAAGATTGCACTGGAAGATATGGAGCTAAACTGATGAATTCGCAACTATTGATACAGATATAGAGCGATAGTGTTCACCAAGCCTCCGATTTATGAATTAATTTTTGTACGCAGAAGACAAATTAAATAATTGTACAGCAGCTTAAGTCACCATTTCAACAATATAAATGTTGTAAGATTGCACTGGAAGATATGGAGCTAAACTGATGAATTCGCAACTATTGATACAGATATAGAGCGATAGTGTTCACCAAGCCTCCGATTTATGAATTAACTTTTGTACGCAGAAGACAAATTAAGTAATTGTACAAAAGCTTAAGTCACCATTTCAACAATATAAATGTTGTAAGATTGCAGTGGAAGATATGGAGCTAAACTGATGAATTCGCAACTATTGATACAGATATAGAGCGATAGTGTTCAACAAGCCTCCAATTTATGAATTAATTTTTGTACGCATAAGACTAATTAAATAATTGTACAGCAGCTAAAGACATCGTTTTCTCAATACAAATGTTGTAAGATTGCACTGGAAGATATGGAGCTAAACTGATGAATTCGCAACTATTGTACAGATATAGAGCGATAGTGTTCCACTAGCCTCTGATTTATGAATTAATTTTTGTACGCATAAGACTAATTAAATAATTGTACAGCAGCTAAAGACATCATTTTCACAATACAAATGTTGTAAGATTGCACTGGAAGATATGGAGCTAAACTGATGAATTCGCAACTATTGATACAGATATAGAGCGATAGTGTTCACCAAGCCTCCGATTTATGAATTAACTTTTGTACGCAGAAGACAAATTAAGTAATTGTACAAAAGCTTAAGTCACCATTTCAACAATATAAATGTTGTAAGATTGCAGTGGAAGATATGGAGCTAAACTGATGAATTCGCAACTATTGATACAGATATAGAGCGATAGTGTTCAACAAGCCTCCAATTTATGAATTAATTTTTGTACGCATAAGACTAATTAAATAATTGTACAGCAGCTAAAGACATCGTTTTCTCAATACAAATGTTGTAAGATTGCACTGGAAGATATGGAGCTAAACTGATGAATTCGCAACTATTGTACAGATATAGAGCGATAGTGTTCCACTAGCCTCTGATTTATGAATTAATTTTTGTACGCATAAGACTAATTAAATAATTGTACAGCAGCTAAAGACATCATTTTCACAATACAAATGTTGTAAGATTGCACTGGAAGATATGGAGCTAAACTGATGAATTCTCAACTATTGATACAGATATAGAGCGATAGTGTTCACCAAGCCTCCGATTTATGAATTAATCTTTTTACGCAGAAGACTAATTAAATAATTATACAGCAGCTTAAGTCACCATTTCAACAATATAAATATTGTAAGATTGCATTGGAAGATATGGACTGAGCGCAATTTCTTTTATACCGAAATAAATGGCTGTAAAAGAAATCTTTACCTTATCTCTGCCACAGCTCGTCCCTTCTAACGCAGGATGGGCTGCAAACGATACGCCTTTACTGCCGTAGCCTGTGTCACAGCGGAGCATGCGACAGATTTCCTGCGAAAAGGAAAATATTAGTTCAAGTGCAGATGTAAGCGATATGCAAACAAGTTTACCTAGAAAAAAAAGTAATAATTCATGTAAAGTCGATATTTACTGCGATGTTTTGATCGCGTATCACAATAACTTAATTGATTTTTAAAATGAGCATTTTGTCGAATCATTGTGGTTGGAGTTAAAAAATTATTTCTCCTGGGATGACTATGATCTAATAATCAGAATAATTACAAGATTAAAAAGAACTTTTTTTTCTATACCACGTTTTTAAATTTTCTGTCGAATCATATAAACTTGACAATTCTATGTATTAATAAATACCTTTTTAAAATTTTTTGATGAATTATCTGATCAACTTGAAAGAAAATGATCAAATGCGTAATAAAATAACTTTTTAGTCGTTTCCACTATCCACAGACTTTATAAACTGCTAACTTTTATAATTTTTAAAAATTTTTCGCACAATATTTTTATAAACAAACTAAATTCACGTGTATTCTGTTTTCAAAATTGTCAAACGCCGTTACGCAAAAGTGCAAGCATTGAATTCGATCGAAGCGCCACCTTGCGGATTTTTCCGAACTAACTTTCCATACAAAACAAAATTAACTGAAAATGAATTCAAATTCTGCTTAAGTGCCGGTGCACACTTGCGGCAAAAGTACTCGGGACGCTGCGTTATTTTCAATCCGATAAGAAGAAATGCAGAGCAACTGCTGTTGGGATTCACACGTGCCGCCGGCGTCTATTTGCCGCCGGCGCCACACCCAGGTCGCCGCAGGTTTCTGTGGAACGCGCGGCACATTCCCGTAACCCGATAGCTGGTAGTACTCATTAGTCTACTAGGGAGTACACATCTGCCGCAGCGTTTTATCTGCTATCGAGCTCGCGAAGTCTCTTTACACGATGTCTTATAAAATGTGGATGTCGAACTTTTCATCGACGAAGTAAAATATCGCCCGATAATTTGAGATGTTAGTCATGAGGACTATAAACACCGAATAAAGAAACAGTCTGCTTGGGAAAATATTTGTGAACCATTATTTAGAACTTCAGCCAAAAAACGGAGGATGAAAAAAATGCAACCAGTAAGTATAATTTTTTACAACTTTTATTAAAATAAGTACATTAGATAACAAAACTTTTAGATGGTCAAGTATTTAAGTTTATTTTAAGTGGGTCGTCCGAAAATAATTAAAAAACTTTTCACCATCTTCCCTGAGATCCATCAAGCATACATTAAACGCTCCCTTCAAGTACCTCTTGCTGTTGTATGGATGGATCCAGTGCTTCCTTTTTCTAATTCTATTTTCACGATTAACATGCTTATACACTAAGTAAGAAAAAACAACTTTTTTCTTAAATAATTGGGCGCGCGTACGACCCATCTCGGTTGGTGGCAAACGAGAGACTGCCGCTGACGCCTATCACCGCGAAAGTGTGCACTGGAACGGCGTTCCACGCAGAGTGAAAATAACACAGCGTCCGTATATAACGCAGAAAATAACGCAGCCGAAAATAACGCAACCGAAAATAACGCAGCGAAGTACTTTTACCGCAAGTGTGCACCGGCACTTAAGATGGCTAAAAGTATTAAAAGAAAGCATTGTCATCGTGTTCTGAGCTATTCTAAAAGTTTCAAATGTCTAGTTAGTCGGGAAGTTAGTTAAAAATCGATTGCAAGATTTGTACTGGACAAACACACAAACACACACACAAACAAGAAAGCAAGTTAATAAAAACATGAGAAGAATGTTTGTTTACCACTGTATAATGCATTATCTATTTACGCAATAAGATGACGTTAATGTGAGATAATAGGTCCATTAATTGAAAAAAAAATCTAGACTCTTAGATTTGAGATATTTAGATAAGAGAGAGCTTATAATACCTTTAAAATCGTTTTTCACTATAGCCTGCTGGCAAACACACACACACACACACACACACACATCTATATATATAAAACAGTTCCGTAACTGACTCATTCACTGACTGACATACAACGCACAGACCAAACCGCTGGACCTAAAGGGCTGAAATTTTGCATGGCGATTCATCTTATAGTGTTAAAGAAGAAAGCGAGTTAATAAAAACGTGGTAAAAATCGATAGTCAATACCCGTAACACCTACATTCTAAACTAAATTTTAAAATATCCTATTTATTTCCAAATATATTTTTAGACAAAGACAAACACCCTTTAAATTATGAACAAATTTTTTTAAATAAAAGGAGAAAAATATTTAATATATTTCATATTTCATGCATTTTTTTCCATAATTTTTTCCCTGTTGATACATACCTAGGGATAACAAAGGCCTCGAAATTAGGAGATCAGGGTTAGAACCCTGTTCGTTACAAGGTTTAAGCTTAATGATGACGATTAAACCAGCACCTTAAGGCTGCTATGTACTAAGAAAAAAATCGTATTTTCCGTTTCCTCTTCTTGCAGACTCTTGTGGTGGGAGGAGTCCAGTTGACAGTTCGAGAATTCCACCCACCTTAGGATTGACATTTTGAGGGATTGTAATGGCTCTCTCTCTATAAGGGGGTTAAGCGCCGACCCCAAATTATTTATTTAAAATATATTTTTGTCAACTATTTACAGGTGCATAAATGCTGATAATCAAATAAAATTGGTATTGTCAGATAGCCTGAATTTTCTGCAAAGCGCTACAGGATTCATTTTATAAATTTCGTCCATGAAAGAATTTATAAGCGTTTGCACACTGTACCAGATTTTTCCCAGAATAATTTAAATTTTAAAATATTAATTGCATTTTAAAAAAAAAAACGAAAAATGTATACAAATGTAAAATTTTTTTCTCTGTGACGGAGTACAATTTTTAAAAAAAAATCTTTGAATCCAAGTCGGCAATCCGTGGACAAATTTTCTCCATAGGTTAACATTGAGGTGAGTGAATCCAATGGAATTAGTAAATAGCAGCCTTAATGAATTATGAGTGTGTGATATAAATACCAAAGCATCAAAACATATCGGCTGAAATACAACTGTTGATTGCGCGGCAGTTACAATTTTCCAACATAAAGTTTATTGAAATATTAGATTACTTCTGCTGTCTGTAAGTTGGATCGCCTACTTCCGTCACCATATCTCAAGGTACACTGGTAATCTGCGTCATACACTTGACCTGGCATTTTTTCGGGGGCAGGCTCTAGTAGATCGGTAGCGTACGGGCTTGAGGCCTGGAGACAACTAGCCTGCGGGGACCTGAAAAATAAGAAAATGTAGAGAAGGGCTGAATCTAAGCCAAGAATCACAGTGACTACCTATATGCTAATGTGAGATGCATTTCACCTGATATTTAATTAACCATTTCCTTATGGGGTGGGATAGCATGTAACCCAAGCATACGGGCCCAAGAATGAATATCTATATATCTTTATATATAAAAGGCAAAGTCTGTGTGTGTGTGACCGAGTTTTTGTCTGCTCGCGGCACGGCACAAAGACGGCAGGTCGGACAGTCTTGAGATTCGACACGAAGATGCCCCCCGAGGTCTCATTATGCACCTCGAAGCCCTTTTTTCGATTTTTTAATTAGATTTTCCGTAATTAAATATTTAGTCGCGATTTGGAGCTCCCGGACGAGTAAAAGCTCCGTAAATCCTAACGTATCCGTCCAAGAATTTTTTTTTTCGGACGAGCCTATACGGGAAAGATGACACTATACGGAAATCACAATTAAAATTGTCTGTCTTAATTTATCGATTAATTGTGATTTTTTTTCGATCGCCTGTACGCACCCGTTTTACGGAAAAAAACGCGATTTTGGCCGCGACCCTTTTTTCCAAATTGTCGAATCTATACGTAAATGTCGTTACATTTTTACGAAATTTTTATCTCAGAGATCCTAGACATCACAGTTTCGAAATCCAGAACCAAAATTAATTTACAAATTGTAGTTATTTTTTAATAATTTATTTTATGATTCGGAAACTTTTGCGAGAAATCTCATTTTGGAGATTTCGTTCTTCATTTCCGGACGAAGGTACAGCGGGGGGAAAACAGGTTTTCGACGTCAAGCCGTTTTCGTCGGTCGTTTTCGACGTCAAGCACGTGATGTGTTGGGGCGTTTGTTTTCTATGAGGGATTGAGTGGTTAAATCGATTACTATTGCAGTGATAATCGATTAAAAAATCGCATTTAGTAATGCCGTAATTTTTTTGGCCAACACTTAGTTAATATCATATAATTTGTGGTGTGTTTGTGGAAAACGTTTTTCGTCTCGCTGACTGTTGTGGAAAGTTTTAAGTAATCCTATGTCAAAAATTTTGCCAAAATGTGCCAGAAAGGATTAAATTTATATGGATAAAATAATGTATCGTGGTGAGGAAAAGGATGACAGCGACGCCCATTAACAAAGGGTTAAGGCTACTAAAAAATTGGTAATTACATTAACCGAGCAACGCCGGGACGGGTACAGCTAGTATATATATATATATACACTGCTGGCCACTGTAAATGCAACACCCTGAAGGAAACATGCAAATAACATGAAATTTACACCATGCATTAGCCGAGGTGAGATATGCAAATGATTACAATTTCAGCGCAGACGCACATCACGCGCGCCTGTGGCGCCACTTCAAAGCGATGTTTAAGGCTCGGAGATTTCGACGATTTCAAGTTCGGCAATTATGTTTTTCTTGTGGTTTTTTCAAAAAAACCATCAATTATGCCTCGACGAAAACAGCAGTCATCTTTTGATCAAGTATCCGAGTTCGACAGAGGAAGGATAGTGGCCTACCGAGATTGTGGATTATCTTTCAGGGAAATTGGTAGTCGTGTTGGATGAAACCAAACAACTGTAATGCGGATATGTGATCGTTGAATGCAGGAGGGTACGACGGACCGGCATGTTCGATCCCATCCACCTCAGCG
>OU015503.1:73194487-73201987 GCA_907164885.2 Dolomedes plantarius
TGGTTTTCGCGAAGTTGAAGAAATACACCTTAATTGTTTTGGATAGTAATATGTCGTCATTACTTGCGTCTGCCTTACTTCGGTGCCACGAACTGTAAATTAAGAAGACTGCCAAGACAAAATTTGTGAACTGACGTAATACGACGCTCGTCATATATATATATATATATATATATATATATATATATATATATATACATACATATATATATATATATATATATATATATATATATATATATATATATATATATATATATATATATATATATATATATATATATATATATATATATGATGAGAAAAGTGACACACTGTGAATTTTTAAATTATACTTAGGTATAAACTAATTCCTCAATTTTCACTTTTCTAAAAATGCTGATATTCTAGATAAACCCCTGTAACGCCACGTGTTTAAATTTATCATGTTTATAGATTTTAGCTTCTATAATAAAATATGAAATATTTGTCTCTAGAATTAATCATGCAGCATGAACTCTAAGCAATACAAAGAAAACGCAATTCTAGGAGCTTTGCATTCAATGTGAAGTAGTATAAAGAAATTAAACTGAAAAAAGAATTATTAGTATTAACTCTATGAAACATGCTGTTTCACATCAAGAAAAACTTTTTATGCCTAAATTACTCACCTACTACGTGCCTTTTTCGCCTTCCACTTTCATCAACGACATACATATTGATCCTGGAAGAAAAAATTCATTGAAAATCTAATATTCCATTTCCATTACAACACTAGCATTCAGAATTGTTATTTGCCAATGCGGGGCACCTGGCATGTGAAGACATCTATATATATAAAACGCGTAGGTATGCGGCACAAAAATAGACGATATTTCTATACTCCGAATGGCAACGGCTGCAACTACCGGATGTAAACATTAGCGGCCGTCCGCAATTTGCAACCGCGTGTGTGTAGTGGCTCGACGATAGCACGTAAATTGGTACAATTTTATTACTGTATTTTACTCGTGAATAATTTTAATTCATTCCCGAAATAAATTTAATTTATTCATTTGATATGATTAAGTGGCAATATCTGAATTGCGAATAATACTACATACAATAAATAGTACATACAGAGAGTGTTGTAATCGACACAATATTTTAGTACTTCCTGAATTTTTACTCCATTTTATAAGTGAAGAAATTTTCCGAACAATTTATTATTTGATATGATTAAGTGGAGATATCTGAATTGGGAACAATAGTATATACAGAGAGTGATGCAATCCACACTATATTTTAAATGGTACTAGCTGAATTTTTACTCCATTCTTTAAGTGAAAAAATTTTCCCCAACAATTTCTTATTTGATGTAATAATAAAGTGTAGATATCTTAATTTTGAAAAATAGTACATACAGAGAGGGATGTAATTTTTAAAATCATTGGCGTTGGGTTTCTCAGTCTTATCTTTAAGGGATTGGTCACTTTTACGTACCTTTAAAAGTATCATTTTTAGACCTATGCTGGATTGTATGTACTACTCATGATTTTTGCTTCATTTACATGAAATTTTTTGAGTAACTGCCTATAATACTGTTTATCATCTATGCAATATTTCAAGGTAATTAATAAAAAAAAATAAAATGATTTTTTATACATAAAAAGTGAATATTTTTTTTAAATCGAGCATTTTGCAGTCAACTACTGTGCGCATTCTGTCAAAATAAATTATTAATTTACATTAATATTTGTTTACTATATGTGATTACAACACTTTAGACAACAAAATCCAACAAAATTTTTTAACCTTAATATATTTTAATTTTTTTAAAGAATTTTTTTATAAGCTTTTACTCAGTCATTTTTGAAATTTCTAATTAAAAATAGCACGTACTAAAATGTTTTAATATATTTTAGAATAATGTTGCTGGATATTGCTGCCTGAAGTATTGTAATCACATATAGTAAAAAATTATTAATGTACCTTAATAATTTATTTTGACAGAATGCGCACAGTAGTTGACTGCAAAATGCTCGATTTAAAAAAAAATTATTCACTTTTTATGCATGAAAAGTCATTTTTATTAATTACCTTGAAAAATTGCATCTATAATAAACAGTATTATAGGCAGTTACTCAAAAAATTTCATGTAAATCAAGCAAAAATCATGAGTAGTACATACAATCGGACATAGGTCTGAAAATGATACTTTTAAAGGTACTATCATGTCCCCACAATGTAGCTTCACTGCCGAGGACGTATATAGCGTTAAACCGAGCCTGGCTAATCTCTACCCAAAACATCCACATAAATTATCCGAGAGGAGACAGACTTAGAGTAAATAAAACACTCTTTATTCAATGATGTAACTACACATATGTACAATATATACACTGCTGGCCACCCATATTGCAACACCAAGAAAGACAAGAGATATCACACCAAAATTTATTTTGTAGATAACATGTTGACCAAGTATCAAATGATTAAATTTATAGACTTCTGTGAAATGTGGTTCTTGCCAAAATCAGTAGCCAGAGTAGCCGCCATTGTTGGAAATCAACGCTGCCACACGCCTCGGCATTGATTCAAAGAGACTTTGGATGAGCTCTTGGGGTACAGCAGACCAAGCAGCTTCCACACGTTGCCAAAGTTGATCTGCTGTGGCAGCTGGGGATGGAATCTGGGTCAATCGTAGAGCAACCATGGACCACATGTTTTCTATCGGCGAAAGATCGGGAGAGCGAGGCGGCCAGGGAGGCAATTCAATCTGGCGATTGACGAAGAACCGTTGGTCAATGCGTGCCACGTGTGGTCGCGCATTATCCTGTTCAAATATGGCTGTGGGCAAGCCCTGAAGGTAAGGAAGGACAACTGGCTCCAACACCTCGGAGCTGGCTGTTTAAAGTACTGGCAATGCGTACTAGAGGTGTGCGAGAGTGATATCCAATACCGCACCATACCATAATACCCGGTGCAGGACCAGTGTGGCGGTGCATAACGCAGCTGTTCAGCATCCTCTCTTCACGGTGTCTCCACACTCGAATGCGACCATCGTGGTGGTGCAGACAGAAGCGTGACTCGTCAGTAAAGACAATTTCATTCCATTCTGCCGTCCAGATCTTTCTGCCATCGCACCATTGGCGGCGGAGACGTCTGTGGTTCTGTGTCAAGGGTAGACAAAGCAATGGACGTCTTGCGGACAGACCACTCTGCTGTAAACGGCGTCGAATGGTACGCGCAGACACTGGATGACGCGATCCGTCACTGCCATGCGCACAATTTGCCTGTCATCACGTGAAGTGGTGCGCTGAGGTGGATGCGATCGAACACGCCGGTCCGTCGTACCCTCCTGTATCCAACGATCACATATCCGCATTACAGTTGTTTGGTTTCGTCCAACACGACTACCGATTTCCCTGAAAGATAATCCACAATCTCGGTAGGCCACTATCCTTCCTCTGTCGAACTCGGATACTTGATCAAAAGATGATCGCTGTTTTCGACGAGGCATAATTGATCGTTCTTTTGAAAAAACCACAAGAAAAACACAATTGCCGAACTTGAAATCGTCGAAATCTCCAAGCCTTAAATAGCGCTTTGAAGTGGCGCCACAGGCGCGCGTGATGTGCGTCTGCGCTGAAATTCTAATCATTTGCATATCTCACCTCCGCTAATGCATGTTGTAAATTTCATGTTATTTGCATGTTTCCTTCAGGGTGTTGCATTTACAGTGGCCAGCAGTGTATATACAATACTGCCCTTGCAGTAGAGAAGTGGCTCACCGCCAAAGTTAACAATTTCATGGGGACGCGGCCCAGTGCACGCGTCTGATCCCAAGCCTGTCGGACAAAAAAAAAAATTCCTCTCTCGGAAGACGAACGTCTGCCTCTCAGAACAACCGCTGTCTAGCGTCGTCGTCAAAGTCTGTTTTCGAGACAAAAGGCTACCGCCTTTTTATCACCTCCTCCCGGGTTCATTCTCGAAAAGCCTGGAATATTCCGGAGGCGATTGACAGTCCTCATTTCCGGGTCTTGTACGTCACTTCCGCAAGAGCCATCTTCCGTCATTTCTCACTTGGGCGACATTCAAGACTAACCCACATTGTCAGGCGAGGGGGTCCTACCTTTTCATAGATCATTCGTCACTCTCTGTCTCCCAATTATTGGACAGTCGCCCTCGGGTCCGTTAACCTGCAACAGATGGGACCTTCTGGAATAGAAAACATCATTATTCCTTCCTTTTGAGTTCCTCCGCCGCCAGGAAAATTTATCCGGATGCCCCGTACTCATCTGAAACTCTTTCAAACATTTCTCAAAAGAACACATGTGGGAGAAGAGACAATTAAGTCCCCTGCTTGTGGAAAAAGGGGGTTGCCGACGTGACAGTACGTAAAAGTGACCACTCCCCTTAACTCTGTTCTGAAGTAGTAGAAATTCACATTTTTTAATCACGATGTAATAGAATCAGCCTTATAGTGAATTTAGCAATGATTATAAATTTTTTGGCTGAGCTCCCACTACCCCTTAACAACGTATATGTATGATGACAGGTAATGGTAACATTCCTTACATATGTTACTTCCAGTTGAGTTGTTTTGCAAAAGAAAATGTAAAACTGAAAGAGACCATGCCGGTCGCGCAGCCGCTAGTTCTTACATAATCCGCAAGAATCGTTGGTTGCTTTCAATGAGGACACCGCACAAGTGAACCGACAAGCCACCTCAATTTTGACCGAGTACCCCCCAGGAGCGACATTTGGAGGGATCGTACCTTCCCCGCCCTCCTGACCTCAAAGAAGGACTTTCCAGTCTACGCATTTAACGTGCCCATACCCAGATTTGACACGAAGGTATTTAATGGCGCTTGTCTGGATTCGATAGGATCACCCTCAGTACCGAAAGCCGACGAGCTACTACTGGGCTACCTCTGGCGAAGCATGCTCTCCTCCTTGGTTGCGGGTGTAAGAGCATCGTGAAAAGGAAATAAAAATTATAAAAATGATTGCTAATTATTTTGTAATCAATATTATCCAATGACGTCAAATAGATATCGACCAATCCAATCATATTGCTTTTAAAATGGCATTGATGACATTGTTTGCCTTAAGGCTGCTATGTACTAACCCTATTGGATTCGCTCTCCTCAATGTTGATCTATGGAGAAAATGTGACTAAGGATCGTCGACTTGGAATTATAGATTTTAAAAAAAAAGTACTCCGTAACGGAGAAAGAAATTTTAAACTTTGGGGCATTTTTCGACTTTTTTAAATGCAAATAATATTTTAAAATTTAAATTATTCGGGGGGGAAAATCTGCTATTGTGTGTTTTAAACGCTCATCTATTTCTTTGGAGGACGAAATTTATGAAAGGAATCCTAGTGCAAGGTGCAGAAAAGTTCGGGCTATCTGAAAATACCATTTTTATTGGATTACCAGCATTTACGTAATCGTCAATAGTAGACACATTTTTTCTATAGGTTAACATTGAGGTGAGCGGCTCCAATAGGGTTATTACAGCCTTAAAACTCTAGAATACTGAAAAAAAATAAATATTCTTTTCTACAGTTTCGTTGGACAAATCATATGTATAATGAGTTACGAATCTGAGAAGTTTTCACACAACTCCATTTTCAAATTTTTTTATAAGAACCAAGCTTCCATCCGACGATCTATTTCAGAGAGTAACTACCCAATGGAAAATATCATTAACCATTTCCTTACGGGGTGGGATAGCATGTATCCCAAGAATACGGGCCCAAGAATGAATATATATATATATATATATATATATATTGTAACGTCCTCGGGGGAAAATGAGACACACGAGAGACACATGAGACACACGAGACACACGAGACACATGAGACATACGAGAATTATATTACACAGAGCTTGTATTAAACAAATAAAAATTTACAGTAAGTATAAGGCAGAGAATCTAGGCTCCTCTGCATATGAGAGGTTCTGCAGGAACCAAAATATATTTTACAAGTCTCTCACAGAGATGTATCCCTCCACTCGTAAAATCGGGAGCCGAGAGAGCAATTTTCAGTCCTTCGGTCCGCACAGCGCCCTTTCGGCACCGTTTGTCGACGGAAAGATCCGAGGCTCAACAAAACAGCTACCCTCTCCGGTAGACTCCCACGAACTGCTTTCTCCTTTTGTTTTTTCAGCCAGTTGGCCAGGGGGGGGGGCGCAGGCGCGACCCACGATGGTTTCTTGGAACCGGGCAGAATTCGTAAAGGGGTGGGCTTTTGCTTGGGTGGCCCTTTTTCCCCGAAAAGTGCCAAGACGTAACAATATATATACATATATATATATATATATATATATATATATATATATATATATATATACATATATATATATATATATATATATATATATATATACATATATATATATATATATATATATGTATATACATATATATATATATATATGTATATACATATATATATATATATATATATATATATATATATATATACATATATATATATATATATATATATATATATATATATATATATATATATCTATATATATATATACATATATATATACATATATATATATATATATATATATATATATATATATATGTATATACATATATATATGTATATATATATATATATATATATATATATATATATACATATATATATATATATATATACTATATGTATATATATATATACATATATATATATATATATATATGTATATATATATATATATATATATATATATACATATATATATATATATATATATATATATATATATATATATATATATATATATATATATGTATATACATATATATATATATATATATATATATATATATATATATTATACATATATATATCTAATATATAAAATGAATGTTTGTATCTCTGTAATTGTATAGAAATCCACAGTTTAGCAGCAACGATCGTGAAATTTTACATACAGGCGTCTTTAAAAACAGCCGAGGGTCTGAAGAACTTCAAAAATCGAAATTAATTATCGTTGATTTTTAATTAATAAAAAACCAACAATTTGTAAGCTGTTACACTTTGTGGAATCACTTCTCTGAATATGGCGTCCACGTTAGGGTTAGCTAACAGCGAGCGAAAAGATAAAAATAAATAAAATCAAAAAGTTTCAAGTTTTATATTAAACCAGAATAATAAATGAAAATAATAATCTTTCAAGTCAGATTTTATACTCTAAAATAAATCGGATCCAACGGCATATTGACACTCTCACACGCGATGGAAAATTCGAATCAACCACGCTAAGTGTCACGATCTTTTTTAATAGCTACTGCAATCCCCCTAGCTTATGTCTTTGTGCCTATTGACGAGTTAAAAACTAAGCGTCTATCTTGCTAACTTATTTCTCACTTAAAACTCCTCTTACTCCATAAATGTATGTATATTCACCAATCCATAGCAACAATCCAAAAAACTCATTGCGTATATCTTTTACTTTACTCACCAGCTTTGTGTATAATCGTGGCGTAGTTGTTAAAACGCTT
>OU015503.1:73206987-73221987 GCA_907164885.2 Dolomedes plantarius
TCGGTAAGGTTGAAGTGTACTAACCCTATTGGATTCGCTCACCTCAGCATTAACCTATGGAGAAAATTTGTCTACTATTTACAGCTACATAAATGCTGATAATCCAATAAAAATGGTATTCTCAGATAGCCCGAACTTTTCTGGACTTTGCAATGGGATTCATTTTATAATTTTCGTCCATCAAAGGAATTAGGAGCGTTTCAAACACACTCTACCAGATTTTATTTCCCCGAATAATTAAATTTTAAAATGTTATTTGCATTTCTTTTAATAAACTAAAAATGCCCCCTGGTGTAAAATTTCTCTCTCTTTTAGGGTGTACAATTTAAAAAAAAATCTTTCAATCCGATTCGGCAATCCTGGGACACATTTTCTACATAGGTTAACATTGAGCGAATCCAATAAGGTTAGTACAGAGCATCCTTAATCCAATATATAATTCTCATCCAATAATATTCTTCCTATCGTAAGAAGATGTGAAAATACTGAAAACATTTACAGTTATGTTTGAAAAGTTTATCAAAATTATTACTTTTTACCATGTTTTTATTAACTTGCTTTCTTGTTTGTGCGTTTGTGTGTGTGTTTGTCAAGTACAAATCTTGCAATCGATTTTTAACTAACTTTCGGACTTGCTAGACATTGAAAGCTTTTAGAATAGCTCAGAACACGATGACAATGCATTTTTTAAATACTATTAGCCATCTCTAAGAAGAATCAAATTAATTTTCAGTTAATTTTGTTTTGTAGACTGGTGCAGACATCTATCGGCCAGAACGGGAACGAAAAGTTAAACGCAAGTTAACTTCCAATTAACTTAATTTTCTTTCAAGTTGAAGGGATAATTCATCAAATAAATTTTAAAAAAGTATTTATTAATACATAGAATATTCAAGTTTATATGATTCAACAAAAAATTTAAAAACATGGTATATAAAAAGTTCTTTTTATCTTGAAATTATTATTCACATTGGGGCCTTGTAGTTACATTTTAAAGAACAGGAAAGAATTATTTAACCTTAATATGTAGTTGAATGACATTATCATATATCATAAGGTTTAGATAAATTTCATGGGTGGTAGTCTATCATTCAAATAAAAATTAAATTAATAGGTGTTACTTTGTCACTAGTGCCTAGAAAAAATATTTCACTCTGAGAAAATCTCATAAGTAAGTCTTAGTGGTTGTACACGGACTAGCTTGTCGCAGCTTATTATTTGTTATAAGATTGATATAAAAAGAGTTCCTCACAAAATCTTCATGCTTATTAATGAGCACTAGTTCCCTATATGTGACATCTAATAGCAACACTAAATTATGCATATACCGCTCTAAAAAGAGCTCTTAAATTGTCATAATGCCTGTTATTGGCTGCTAAGTGTCTATCACTGCGTAAATTTTGATGTCATTGGCAGTGACGTTAAAATGAATATGTATTTCTCAAAGTATAAAAGGGAAATAGGCACCACTCAAAGACGAGCTCCTTAGAGAACCCTTAATTAAAGATCTTGGGCGCTATATTGTCTCGTTACAACACTTAGTCACAAGACTAGTGTAACAATGAGTACCTTCGAATGAATGACTTCAAAAGACAAGAGCATCGCACATGTACATTTCAGGTTTCTTCGTCAAGAAAAGGGTGAGCGTTAAACGGAGAATATACCTAAAAATTAAAAAATGTAGTTTAAAATTAAAGGTGCGCGTTATAAGCCGGAAAATACGGTAATATGTCCATTACTTGAAAAAAAAATTTTAAGACTCTAGCTTTTAGATACTTAGATAAGAGAGAGCTGGTAATACCTTTATAATCATTTCTCACTATAGCCTGCTGGCAAGCATATATATATATATATATATATATATATATATATATATATATATATATATATATATATATATGTAGGTATATATATATATATATATATATATATATATATATATATATATATATATATATATATATATATATATAGGTATGTATGTATAAAAATATTTCTGTAACCGTGACTGAGCGAGGGCATATTGCTGCGAATGTCTCAAAGTATAAAAGTGAAATAGGTATCACTCAAAGACGAGCTCCATAAACAACTCTTAATTGAAGATCTTGGGCACTAAATTGTCTCGTTAGAACACTTAGTCACATGACTAGTGTAAAAATGACTACCGTAGTTCTGGAAGCTCTAGATATTGTCGCGAGATATTGGAGAGAGAAGGAAGGGGTTAAGACCAAGTCCATATAGGCTTGCAGGCTGAGGGGTGAGTCTCCAGTTTATAATGTCACCACAAGTGTCGGAGTCCGATTTAGGCAGTTGCCACCTTCATTTTGACCGAACCCCCCCAAGGAGTGACATCTGGGGTGATAGTACCTTCCCCACCCACTGACCTCAATGAAGGACTATGGATTTAACATGCCTATTCCCGGCCTAGACACGAAGGTATTTAATGGCGCCTATCGGGATTCTGTCCGAGCACCCTGAGCACCGAAAGCCGACGCGCTACAGCTTGGATACCTCGAGTCCACACCACAACGTTCTGACCTTAATTGACGTAGGCACACTTAAAAGCAAAGAAATCACCCGACAATGCCCAAGAAAACAAATTAATAAATAAAATAGATCACCCAGCTACAGCTGAAATTTTATTAACAAGATAAAATATACTATTCTGTATCTAAACGAACAGCAAATAGTTTTCTAAGCTCTGTTTGTGGCGCTGTCATTGCCAGCAACAATAGATCCTGACGTCGTATGACATCACACTCTTTTTCCCCACGAGAAAATTGCGGAGAAAACATTGTTTTTGACTGGCTTTAATATAAGATCGCATATGAACAAACACAATTAAAATTTCCATTCTGTGCTCACGTAAATAATTCAACAAATCCAAAACTTTTTGTTCGATTTTCTTTGCAAGAAACTGGAGGAATACTGCGTGAGGGCAAATGTACATTGACTATGCGGTATGCTCATAGGCATTGCGCATATGGCCTCACCTCCGTGGCCATGACCTACTGTCGACTTATAGATCAGAGCCGTGTCGTGATCATTTAATCGACACAGATACATTTCTAACAAAGTGATCACCCAATAAGCAAGCGTGACTCACATTTCTTTCCATATTCTAGCTTGAAGCTGCTGTGTACTGACCCCATTGGATTTGCTCATCTCATTGTTAACCTATGGAGAAAATGTGTCTACTATTGACAGCTCCATAAATGCTGATAAATCCAATAAAAATGGTTTTTGCAGGTAGCCTGAACTTTCATTTTAAAAATGTCGTCAACCAAGAAAATGAACGAGCGTTAAAACACACTATACCAGATTTTATACCTGAAGAATTTAAATTTAAAAATGCATTTTTTTTAAAAATGCCCCCAAGTGTAAAATTTCTTTCTTTATTACGGAGTACAATTAAAATAATTACAAGATAAAAAGAACTTTTTATATACCATGTTTTTTAATTTTCTGTTGAATCATATAAACTTGACAATTCTATGTATTAATAAATACTTTTTTAAATTTTTTTTGATGTTGATGAAGAAAATGAATTTGATTAGAAGTTAACTTGCATATAACTTTTCGTTCCCGTTCCGTCCAATAGATGGCAGCACCAGTCTACAAAACAAAATTAACTTAAAATAACTGAAAATTAATTTAATTCTGCTTAAGGAATTAAAAAAGTATACTAAAAGTATTTAAAAAATGCATTGTTATCGTGTTCTGAGCTATTCTAAAAGTTTCAAATGTCTAGCTAGTCGGGAAGTTAGTTAAAAATCGATTGTAAGATTTGTACTGGACAAACACACAAACAAGAAAGCAAGTTAATAAAAACATGGTAAAAAATAACCTTTCAATCCAAGTGCGCAATCCTTGGACACATTTTCTCCATAGGTTAACATTGAGATGAGCGAATCCAATAGGGTTAGTACAAAGCAAGGTTGTATCGTTGACGCTTTTGACTGTTTCAATTTTAAAAGCGATTCACATTTGGCAAACGAAAACCAACACACTTACCCTGAAAGCAAAAGCGCGTGATCCCACCTTGGCGATTTACCACGGCCATAATGTCTCTTATTGTGCTGCCATATGCAAAAGTTAGTCAGGTAGGTGTCAATATTATCCGATGGATGCAGTTCCTGAAAGTATAATTCCAATATCTAAGGTAGGTTCAAGAATGAGGCAGTACATACATCTGCACAAGTTAACATCTGAAAGGTGTAGTTTAATATGACTATGTAAGATGTAAGATGCAATTACTATGGCATAAACGACTAAATATGATTCCTTACGATAGTAATATAGTATAATGGAAAGAGAAAAACTAAAAAGATACAAATAAGAATAAAGCGGTTAAGATTAGTAGAAATAATAAATTCAGACTTTCCAAGTAGACTGAATTAAAAAATAAAATCTATAATTAAACAGAAAATAAAAGCGTAGAAAATAAAAGCGTAGATTTCCTGCAGTAAGGCGTGAAGATAATCAATCGTACTATGTGCAAGTTTTGATCAACAAGGTCTAACATGAAGAGCATTCATTATGTCTCAAGTTTTTTCCCTGACTAACGCCCTGGAGGTGTTATATAATAGCAAATGTAATGCGTTTTAAGCTTCATCTGTGTTTTTTATCGATTTGATTACCAAATTTTACTAAAGTGTATTGCCGTGATTTAAATTGCGATAGTGTGAGTTCATCTGAAAAGTGTGCCAAGAAGTGATAAAGATTACCTTAAGAACGAAACAAATGGCCCAGTGATAGGGCTGTGTTCTTGCGTTTATGTTATATTCTTGACTAATATGTAAGAATTTTCGTGAAGAAAAGCGTTTATAAATCGTTCCCTGAGATTCGTTCACTGAGATGTTTCGGGGCAATTCTGACCCGAATGAATGAAAATTCTTACCCCTGGTGAAATAACCAAGTCCTACACATCTTTCTCAAAACCAGTATATAATCAAAGTTGCACGGTTGATATAAAAACTTACTAAATTTACAAATTCAAAAATATATTTAAAGACCTTATATATAATTAAAGTTGCACGGCTGATATAGAAACTTTCTAAAGTTATTAATTCAAAAATATATTTAAAGACCTTAGTTTCAGGGCATACGAAAATTCTTACCGCTGATGTAATCGCCAAGTACATTTCTTTCTCAAAACCAGTATATATAATTAAGTTTGCACGGCTTATATAGAAACTTTCTAAAGTTATTAATTCAAAAATATATTTAAAGACCTTAGTTTCAGGGCATACGAGAATTCTTACCGCTGGTCTAATCTCCAAGTCGTACATTTCTTTTCTCAGAACCAGTATATAATTAAAGTTGCATGGTTGATATAGAAACTTTCTAAAATTATTAATTCAAAGCAGCCAATAGAAATCCAGCTTACAGGCAGCCAAAGTCTTCACCACCCCAAGTCTTGATCGAACTGGAAGCTGCTTCTCTTTGGTGAAGCAATCTGAATAATCCTGGAGCCGACCAATCAGGTCACTCTATTTTCATATCGACGAACACTCGCTCTCCGATGTTATAATCAGAAATATTTGCGTTAGAAGGCGAGCCCTAGGAAACGCAGTTCATCACATTTTCCCTATGGTCCTATGACTATTAATTCAAAAAATATATTTAAAGACCTTAGTTTCAGGGCATACGAAAATTTCGTGGCGCCAAACCGACTTCATCTTGACATATAATCTTAATCGATAATAACGCTCATTCGCAGATTTTAGAAATATACGTGAAGGTGATGTCATTTTCACCTGGAGAAATTTTTTTTGCCCCGAGACTAAGGTCCTTAAATTTGTTTTTGAATTAATAGTTTTAGTAAGTTTCTTTATCAATCGTAACGGTAAATATCATGCCAATAGTATAACAGTCACTAGAACTTATTAATTAGACACTCAAGAACTTTTTTCTTCCCAGCTCTCTAGTTTCAATGTAATTATACCAATGATTTTAGTTTTAAGAAATTGTTTGTATTGAATTTTATGGTAAATCATAGCTCCACCATTTTTAACCGTTTACAACAACCTCGCTCGAGGAGCGTGTAAATTTGTAGCTCCGAGTTAAATTTTAACATACAAAGAGAGAAAATAACATACAAAGAAAGAAATAATACGTGAATCGGAATAACACTGAAAACAAGTTTATATTACTTTCATTTTTACAGAGTAAGAAAAAAGTGCAAATATCGAAAAAAAGTAGGGTATATATTTAATTAGAGTAAATTAGAGTATAATTAGAGTAAAAGAAATTATTGCAACTCTTTTGTACCTGTATAGGATGCCTGATAATTTAAACCATACCTGAGGTTGAGTTTTAAGTGTTTCCATCAAAACCAATCGAATGTCTGGAGATTTACCCAGTGATGTATGTTGAAACAACCGTTGAACCTTAAAAAAAGAAATAATCTATTACACTGAGAACATTTTTAATGTCACATAAATTTTAATAACCTAATCTTCTACAGTTTTGCATGTTTTGACTTGCTATCCAAGATTTTTAGTGTCATGTGAAATCACTTGGCTTCTAGCTCAAAACCTTTTGTGGCCTCATAGACACACACACACACACACACACACACACATATATATATATATATATATATATATATATATATATATATATATATATATTAACATATATATATTAATTACCACGATAGACGCCCGGTGGTGTAGTGGTTAAAAGCTTCAACTGCCACACCACAGGTCCAGGGTTCGGTCCTGCGACAGAGCAAGGTCGACTTAGCCTTTCATTCCTTGAGTGGGTCGATAAAATGAGGACCAATCATGCTTGGGAACTAACTCTGGGGGTCCCGCGTCAGGTTGACCACCTGACCGAGACATATGCTGTATGGCACCCTATGCCCACGGTCAAAGAAAGCGGAGATGGGCACCACCGACCTTGGTCCATACGTACTGTTGCTCCATGAGTTAGGTTTAGTTTAGTACCATGATAATGTCTTACAGTAACTAACTACTTTGGTTTAAAAAATGCAATTGCTAAGAATTTCAGCACATCTGAGCAATCACAGCCGCCAAATTCACGCATGGAAAAAGTGTAATTCACTCTTTAAACCTGATAAAGTGTTTTATCCTCACTGGAGGATGGCATTTTTGTTGCGGCTACACAAATATTTCTTCACGACAGAATTGTCTCAGGCAGAATTTTGAACAACTGGGTGGCATCAGTAAGGGGGGGGGGGTCCAAGTCATATGGCTCGTGACGCTGAAGGGATCTTTCAGACGCATCGCTCTCTATATGAGTAATATGACTGTGACTATATATATTTAGCCGCAATGGGTTTAGGAAGATTCATTCACAATACGTCGAAAATTCTGGAAACCATAAGTATGTTTGGTTGATTGAGAACTCTACGGTTATTTTATTTTTTTTTAAATTTTATTTGATTTTATTTGCTACATGAAAGCTAATAAGACTGGGACCTACTTCTTGAAGTCAATTCTGAACAGCTACAAACATCCATGCCAAGGATGGGACCCAAACCCACAGACTGTGGCACCGAATGCCAGCGCCCTAGCCATTCGGCCATCGACCGGTCCATAAGCATAGAGAAAACATTACAATTAATGCAATACAATTTGAATTATTCAGTTACACTTGTATTTTTCAGGAATAAAAAATGGATCTATTTGTGGGTTTTAATTAAAACTAACCCCTTTTTTTGAGCAAGAACACACACACATACACCCACAAATTTCAGATAATATTGTAACGTCGGAGCTCTTTCCTGGGAAGAGACCACCCAAGCCCAAAGCTCTCTTTTTCGAGGGAGGCCTGGATCCGAGAAGGAAAGGGGTCGCATTAAATTATCAGAAGAAAATGTAAGCCTGTGGTTTAAATTGGTTTTCTGGCTGAAACCGACTGACGCCCCCGACTTGTGTGGGGGCGTCAGTCGCCCCCACACAGTGTGGGGGAGGCAGCATGTTGTGTGTTTCTGTCCTTTCGAGACCGAACGACGCTTTGCCCCACAGAGTAAATTCGACCCCCCCCGTGGGAGCGAAAATTGACCAGCGCCAATGGGCCACAGCATAGAAAGCGCGGGAAAGATTCTGTCACCTGACAAGATCCCCGCGGATAGGGTTGAGCCTCAGAGTCCCGTTTACAACAGTGCCGATAGTGTGCTGCGCGGAGACGAGGTAAAAGCCAAGGGACCCGCGAACCTCTCTGATGCTGCGTTTGCATTCATGCACTCTGCTCTGCTGTGCCTTGGGGAATCCAGTGATTGATGTTCACTCCGTACTCTGTATATGCGTGGATCGCCTCCTCTTTCGGTCCGGATGCAGAGCATCAAAGAACCCGGGGTCCGGGGGTCAAATGGGGACAATGGGGGCGGGGAACACTAGATCAAGAAACACGAGGGACCTTGGGGGCTTACCGTGACTAATGTGACTAATGTTACCGTGACTAATGTGATGACAGAAGTCGGGGGTCTGCATGCAGAGAACTCTGCACGAATGCATATGCACCATGAGTGTTGGGAGCAGAGATCCCTCGATTAGGGACTGTGAGCCCCTGCCCGAGAGCCCCTGTCGACGTATTGGGACGGGACGGTCCCAGTTGCTGACCAAGCGTTTGTTTTCTCGGCTGAAACACTGAACGTGTCTTAGAGACTGTTAGAGAGATGCCTCTCTGTTGAGAAACTGGGAGGATGTTCGTGAAAGTTTGTTTCTGTTCCTGTGATATCTCTCATGTGCAGACGAGGATAGTCTCTCTGTCTTTGTATATGCTGTACAGAATTAGTTTTTAATACAAGCTGTGTATTTTGAAAGATTTCTGTCTCTCGTTTGTTTATTTCAACCACGGGGACGTCACAATATATATAAGTAACGGAAGAGAGATCTTACGGCGTTCATCATTGTCAAAACGAACGTGGTCAGCTGTCTATCAGTGTCACTCGGAAACGTCCTCCTCATTTGGTCGTACAGAGCCTGGTCGATGAAAACGGCCGTCTCTATGACCGCTGCAGCTTTGGAGGAGCTGGTAGACCGTCTGCGTCTGGTGCTGTTGCCATCAGACAGTTCCTCGAAAGAGGTTGTGTTCGAAGGGGAGCTGGAGATTTCGATCAGCGAGTCTTCATCGGTTTGGTTGTTGACAGACCAGTGGTTATTCTTCCGCAGAGCTTGAAGAAAAATGAAAGTAAGTCGTATAAAAAAAAATTACAGACTAATATTGAGCGACAGCCAACAGTTTTAAAGATATCACAGGAACTCTGAGTTTCAACGAGTTAATTATAATTGTGGACTTACAAATTACCAAAAATCGAACAAAAATTGGAATTTTTTTTTGGTGTATTAATATTTTAAGAAAAGTAGATATTGGAATAAAATGCATTTAAAATATGTAGTGAAAAGTAAAATGAAAACTTGGTGACTTTAGAAAAGTAAGTATAAAAGTTAGGTGAAAAAACGCCTTTTACATGGCTTTTTCTCAACTTGAGAAATTTCCAAATTTGCAAGTCTTTGAAATGCTCCTCGTGTCATAATTTTTGACGAAATTTTATGAAATTTATAATAAAGACTCCTCTAATACATTAAAATAAAGTTATGTATCGATTTCAGGTTTCGACATCATTCAGATTATCAACGTTTAACTTAAGTGTAGAAAAGTGCAAAAATTTCATGAAAATTCAGAGTACAAGCATAAAAATATTTCCTAAAAATCAACTATTCAACGAAAGCTCAAAGTAATACATAACTTTGTTTAAAATGTATTTATAAGCAATATAAATTCAAAATTAAGGGGGGAAGTCAAAAATTGGATCACAAGGAACATATAAAAATTAATAATATCAATTTTTTAAATATTTTTTCAAATATTTATAAAATTTTATAAAGTGTTTGATATAGCTATAGTTTAATGAATAAACGTATATATGGTTAACGTATATATGTATAATGAATAAACATATATATGTTTAACGTATATATGTATAATGAATATATGTATAATGAATATATGTATAACCTATATATGTATAATGAATAAACGTATAATGCGTTTAATGAATAAACGTTTCATATCTCTGAGGATAAAAATTTCAAAATTCGCTTTGTAATGCTCATAATCCCCTTAAGGTGTTTAATTGTTTTGAAAAAGTTATGACAAAGTGCTTATACACATGTACTGCATATACATACGTGCAGGAGAGTCTTTGCGTAAGTATAGGACGTACGGGGACACAGCGTGTGCGTGTATGCATGCAAATATGTATCTATATCAGTAACAATGATGGGTTCAAATTCATCAACGAATGCATACAAAGATAGACGAACTATCAAAGTAAATTATGTTTAGGCTTTTAAATAATTTTAATACATATTTTAATTAAATCTAACTTAATAGGTAACTGAATAATTTTAAATATTTCGAGCTTTCAAATTAAACTCTGGTTCAGCTTTTTATTAATGTTAATGCTTATTTTAATTAATTTAAAAATAACTTAATCGGTTAACTAACTAATTTTAAATTACTTTTTAATCTCAATTAAAGTTAAAATGCTTTTATTGTAATTAATATTTAATTGCTTTTAACTAAACAAAAATTGGCTTTTAATTTTTAGTGTTACTTCAATTTTTAAAAATTAATTTCTTATAGATGTTTTAATTAATTTTTTATTTTAATTAATTTTTAAATAATTTTATTACAATGTGAATATATAAAAATAATTTTAAGTGACCGGGTGTCTAGTAATCAGTTTCCAAAGGGTACAAAAGCGTGATATGATTATTTATCATTCAAAATA
Organism: Dolomedes plantarius; assembly: GCA_907164885.2. NCBI lineage: Eukaryota > Metazoa > Arthropoda > Arachnida > Araneae > Dolomedidae > Dolomedes > Dolomedes plantarius. Next base: position 73,217,756 of record OU015503.1, read on the forward strand.
TTGTCGCTCAAAATAAATTTGTATCTTTTGAAAAGGAAAAATATTTCAGGGAGTCTCTTCTAACGAAACTACCGCGGGTTATTAACGTAGGATTACTTATCGTTGCTTACCTCTTTATTATCTATATATATAAAACAGTTCCGTAACTGACTCATTCATTCACTGACTGACTGACTGACTGACATACAACGCACAGACCAAACCGCTGGACCTAAAGGGCTGAAATTTTGCATGGCGATTCTTCTAATAGTGTAGGGGTGCACTAAGAAAGATTTTTCAAAAATTCTTCTTAGATTTTTTTAAATTAAATTTTTAAGCTGTTTTTTAAACTTTTTTTACGTTTGCATTTAAATAATACATTGAGGGTTATAAAATTTATATCACGAGAAAGATCATAAAAATTCCTTCAAAATGAAATTTTTTTCGAATTTTTACCTCCATTTCCTGATTTTTGGTGAATTTTTAAAGATTAATTTTTAGAATTTAATTTATTAAATGCTGATCACGTGATTTCTTTTTCTGGTACTTTCAATAACTTTATCGTCACGTGCATAACAACTAAATAGACAAAAAAATATTTTTTTTCTTGCTAATACGGCAGACGATTGGAAATTATTGTGTCTATAAAAATATCCCTTACGATTTTTTTATAAATATATATATTTTTTTCTACATCAATTGTATATATTGATCAACGTATTTATTATAACTATATATATATATATATATATATATATAGTTATTTTTTGGCATTAATTGCATACATTGACCGTTGTTTTTAATTTGAATGTACTCCGTAGCGAAGTGCGGGTTTTCAGCTAGTTTTTCAATAAAATTCCTACTTACGAAGAGAAGGATGAGTGATAACCCTATGCAGAATAGGTCGATGGTGTAGCGTACTGGAAATATGGTCTTATTTTTTCCCGAGACCCCACAAGAGCTTGAAAAACAGCTGCGTATTTTTCAAGGAATTTGTTGCTCGGTTCCACCAGTTCGGAACACTGGGGGGGATTCTTAACGTTTCTACAATGTAATAAAGTTCGGCGTCTAAGAAGAGCTGTCAGCCGATAATCTGCCGGCCCCTCCACCCCGTCTGAAAATCCAGACATCTAGAGAGACGCTAGAGAACGCGGCCTGTGCGGATGTGTGTTTCAGGCTCCGTACGTTGTGAATCTACACGGGATTTTTAATTGAATATGTTGCACTGTTTAAATGTTAATTATTTTTGTTATTAAATCGTTGAGTTTTTGTGTTAAAAATTTGGCCTTCGTTTGTTAATTAGAACTCTGGCTTTCTTGGTATGGATCAATAGTTATGAAATTTCTTCAAAATGCCTCAGAGAGTTTATCAGCCTTGTCGTGATGCTACAATGGTAAGAAAAATAAGTTACATATGTCTGCTCTGTCACTCTTGATTTATAACTCGTGATGACGGTTTTAGCGTCATAAATTGTGCTTTCCGGAGGACCGTTATGGAGGAACGTAATCCTACGTTAAAAAATTCCTACTTTTAAAAAGGTTTAGATCAGGGGTGTCAAAATCGCTGCCCGGCCAATATATTGGCACACAATAATATGTAATAAATTAACCGACGCAGAATTATAATAAGATAGGAAGAATTTGCTAAATGTTTTTTTTAATGATACTCTTTTTTTGCTATTATTAAACAAAATGCATATATTTATGTTGAATATACTGTAATTAGGTAAATGAACCTACGTTTCTATTAATATTAATTTTTTTTGTGGACCACCTATAGTTAAACCTTGTTTATTTGACCCACGGTAGCCTTTGAGTTTGAAACCCCTGGTTTAGAGAGTCTTACTATACTGATTTTCTTATGTTTCATTCATCAATATATTTCTTGTTCTCCATTCCTCATACACGCAGGAAATATACACCGCAGGAAGAGAGCTGACTGCAGCTTAGTGTGAGTTTTTACAAAATTACATAATTTTACTAAAAGTACACATCCATCTACATTTCGCAAGCAGTTCTGTATTTCGAACTAATATTTCAGTTTAAAGGCATTTTGAATTTTTTTTAAGAAATTAAAATTTAATATTTTAAAACTTTTTTTCAGAAATTAATGTTAGCATAAAATTTAATTTCTTAGATTATCAATTTATATTAATCATTCCAAATGGCTAAGTAAGTACACCAGGTTCCATCAAAATACATCAGGTATTTAAACAGGGAATCCAACGTAAATAAAGCACAAATAGCAGTAAGGTGCAATTTTGCATACGGGCCGTTTCGAAGCTGCAAAGGAGCTTCTTCATCAGTGCAAAGACGTTAAGGTTATTTTCTCTCCTGTCAATAAAATATCTTTTTCGGATCTCAAACACCCCATTGATCGCTGGGGTATCTACCGGGTTTCTTGCCAGTGTGGCCATTCTTATATTGGTCAAATCAAGCGGGCTCTTAAATTCCGCTTGAAGGAACACGAGAGTTACGTTAAAAACCAGAAGTTAAATCGTTCGTCCACTGCTCAACACGCCTGGACTTTGAACCATCGGTTTGATTTTTCTTCTGCCTCCATTATTCAGAAATGTCGCACGCCTGCTGATCTTAATTTATAGGAAGCTTATCACATTTTTAAAAATTCGGGTTCTTTGGTTAATGATTTGTCTAGCATCCCTGTTTTTCCTCAATTGTGGAAAGGGTTTATTTAGCCGTGTCGGCCTGTTACTTCACATTTTTCACTTTTTCCCCTCGTTTAGCCGCTAGATGGCGCTGCTTGACCTATGTCTGTCTCTTCGCTGCTCGCTTGTGATTTGTTTGCGTTATTCGCGCCTTCGGGCGTTCGACACGCGCGATACTTAAGTGCATGCGCACGTGTCTGGTCGCTTATTTTTCGGCTTTTTGAGCTGCCACTAAATTCTTTGCACTGATGAAAAAGCTCCTTTGCAGCTTCGAAACGGCCGTATGCAAAATTGCACCTTACTGCTATTTGTGCTTTATTTACGTTGGATTAACTGTTTATTCCTCGAGCACAAAGGTTTTGTCCTTTCTTTTCATCGCATCAGCTATTTATTGAGATATGCTACTCGCATTAAAAGAAAAACAAGATTTGGTTTTTAAATGAAATTTTCATAATTTTGTAAGTAAAACAAACCTTCTGTATAAATCTATTATGTCTACACTGAACATAATATCGACTGGATTTTCTGTGTTAAAAATTCCATATTTATATGAGTTACTGAGAATTAGAAATAAAATTATACATGAGATATGACCAAATCCGGCGAAATCCGGCGAACACGTCTGAGTTTGAAATTCAGTAATCCTTTCAGGGGCAAGAGCCTCCACCGTTCGCACAGAGAAGATTTTTTTCCCGATTTTTTTAACCAAAAAAATTTTGAAAATTTTTCCAATTAAAGGTTGAAAAATGTTTTTACTTCTTTAAACTGTTAACAGATGGCAGCACTAGCCCTTTTTCTGCTCATTTAATTTGAATACATTGAATGTAAGTGAAAAGAAGACTAGATTTAGGCGTTCGCACTGTGCGAACGATGCCCCTGAAAGGGTTTTAACATATGTTTTGTTACATGAATCAAGTACAAAAATAATTAATACTTTTTTCAAATGGAGAGTTTAACAAGGGCGTATTCTTAAAAGAGAAATAAACTAGATGCATTTTATTATGCAAATGAGACTGCGAAAATCATGGTAGTGTTAAATAATCATTTAGAAGCTACGTATTGTGATAAGGCTAATAAAACACTTAGTATAAGAAAATTTTAAGAAATGAAAAAGGTCTTCAACTACTCACCATGGGGGCAGAAAGTATCTGGGGAAGTTTCTCTTCTAACGACCACGTGAGGGTTGTTGTATTTGTTACCTTTAATCCTTTTTACCACTTGTTCGGGCAGCGGATGTATTGTATAAGAAGCACCTGGCATTTGGATGAAACCTCTCTAAAAAGTACAATATCAAAATAACGTAAGATTGAAACAACAATAAGTACTAGTATATGTCAGTGATCTTAGCAAAAAAATGAGCTTACCACACCATCACAGACTGATACAGCTGCGACGCTATTCTGGTGAGACAGCGAATGCCCATGATAATAGCAGGAAGAGTCGATTTTCTCACTCGTTGGCAGACTCGCCGTTAAAGAGGGATTTTTCTTCAAATTGAGGGTGAAGTCTTCGCCCAATGAGGCCATATGAAGTAAAAGTCTATTGCTCGGCCTAGAATTCGTTGAATTGTATTTAGATCTGCGCCGGT
>OU015503.1:73226987-73271987 GCA_907164885.2 Dolomedes plantarius
ACAATATTTCAGAAACACGCATTGTAATTGCACAAAAGTTCGATATCAGTTAATGCGTTGGTTGTGTTTGATGCATTGATACAATTTTTTTTTAATGTTTGGCCTGAAATTGCGTATCGTTGTACAATCAAAATAACTAACATATCATTCCTAAAAAAATAAATTAAATTTTAAAACAGAAAAATTTATCATCGATCCCTAATAGACCCCTGGAATACTATAGACCCTTTTTAAACTTCCATCGATCCCCAAGGTGTCCACCTGGACCCCGTTGGAAATCCCTGGTCTACGTGATTTATTCTTAAGAATCTTTGCACTTTAGGAGTAGGATTCCATTCCTTTCCAATTAGACTGGACTGACTACCCGGTGTAGGGTAGGCTTCTTTATTTATTTTTATTTTTTAATTTCAGGTAGTCCCTTCTAACGAAACTACCGCGGGTTATTAACGTAGGATGACTTGTCGCTGCTTACCTATTTTGCTTGTATATATGTATGGAGGCATTTTTTGGAGGCATGTAACATTTTCGAGGAGACCTTAAGTAAAAACAATTTCCCTAAAAATTTCGGCAATTTAAAAGTTTTAAAAAAATGGCATTTAGACTCAGGAATTTTTAAAGATGTTTAGAATGGTATTTATGTTTTTCATTTGGTTAAGCTGTAATGGGGGGGGGGGGGGTGGCGCTGTAGTAATGTTACAATGACGTAACTTTTAGGATAGAATTGGCTGCTGTTTCGCCATAACCGTCACTTACGGAATTGGGGTGTGTATGCATCTTTTACTTTGCATTAGGATTATTTGTATGCTTGCATGTACGGTTCGTTGAGCCCATACTGTAAGTTGTGTTTGTCTTTTCATTTTCTTTTTGACTTATTGCTTCCTTGGGGGACTCGGGGCCTTGGGATGTCTTTTGGGCTTACCTGCATCCTATTCAGAAAGTTCCCCTTGAGGTAACTGATATGGTTAGGATCCCTGATGACGAGACTTGTCAGTTACCTCTATGTTGTTTTATGGTTCAGTTCCGGCACTTATACAGAATCTTGCCGTTGGTGCGTGGATGCCCAGAGTGCTTGATTTCTGTTTGTTTTTTGTCTATATTCGTATTATTTTTATCTATCTCTGTTGGATTATTTATATGTATATGTTATGTACATATGTACGTGTATATATATATATATATATATATAAATATAATAATAATAATAACATATATATATATATATATATATACATTGGCACACCCAGGATTTTTTCTTGGGGGCGGGGCGAGATGAACGGATAAAAACATTTATAATGCATGGGGAGGCCAAGATGAACGGATAAAAATATTTATAATGCAATATCAATATTCATAATGCAATTTCTATTTCTTTGGGGGGGGCAGGGCCCCTTGGCCCACACCCTGGTTGCGCCCCACTGTATATATATATATATATATATATATATATATATATATATATGTCAAAATTTTGACACATTTAGTTACTTCTCTGTTTAACTAATTACTGCATGCTCATGCGACACAGACTGGGTTTGGCGCGGTGTCAAAATTATAACTCGCGAGGCAGGACATCTGAAATTTTGCTTTCCGGAGGACCGTAATGAAGGAATGTAATCCTCCGTTAAAATGTTTGTCCTGCGAGAGATGCAGCTGGCGCTCATTAATAAACGGTTCTCAGAACCGATACCTACATTATATATCGGTTCTACAGAACCGGTGCGAACCGGATGAATCCCACCACTGCTCTATTTCATAAACAGAACATTTTATTGAAACTTCACAGAAGAAATAAAGCGCAATAAACTCCAGCACGTGTCGATCTACCTCAGCACGTGTCTATCTACCTCTGCACGAGCGAGCGTATATATGTATGCTCAAAACATAATTAGGTGACGCCAGTGCCACACATCGCTTCAGCTCAGTTCATCGGGCCAACTTTTTCCAACATGAAATTACGTCGGCGTCGTTGCGGACATTTCGTAATTTATTCCAAACCTCTTTCCTCTGTGATACGCAGATAATCCGCTAAATGGATATTTCGTTTACAGAAAATCAAGATTTTTAGTGTCGCGTGTGTGCCTTGGGTGAGAGGGTTTATAAATAAGACATTAAGGTGTATTGATGCATGTATGACACGTATACATGTATATGTAACACTTTTATACTATACTAGCATTATTGCCCGGCGTTGCCCGGGTAGATATATAGATATAAAATTTTTCATGCATTCCATCAAAAAAATACTGGGCTGCGCGACCCCGCAAAATAAACACTTCGCGCTCTCCTCCCCACCGTCACCCCCAGACCAACTCTCAAACCACCCCTCAGAACAAAAAATCTCTTTTCCCCCGCGTATCGAATTAGACTGGTTGTGGTAAGGAGCAGTATCCACATTTAAGAGGTGCGCTTAGGGGCACAAAAATCATTAGAAAATTAATTTTAAAAAAACTAATTGAGCCCCAAATTTCGTTTTTCCTTATTTAAGTTTTTCGGGTCCTAAACATTAACTGAGCTGAATTTGGTCCCGGTGGGTGAAACAGTCTATGATTCTATAGCGGACAAACAAACAGACAAGCTCTTTTATATATATAGACTGAATGCACTAGTTATATATCTATGTATAGAAGAGGTTTAGCTCAACTTTTATATTACTAGGTTTACCTTTGAGGGCAAAAAAGTCTCAAATACAGAAAAATCGTCGAATCTCAATGCGACTCCTGTCGAAATGGGTTTCGTACAACTAAGAATAAAAAACTACCAAATGTTCATTTGCGTAACAGTAGTTAAATTTTTTAAAATAATTTAACTCAATTTAAGTACAGTATATACATTATCTGGCCAAAAGTATCCGGACGCCCGGTGGTACGGGCTCAGAGAGCCCCGAGGCATATATTAATATGATGGTGGTCCTCCTCTTGCATCGATGACAGCCTGCACACGTCTGGGGAGACTTTCCACCAGTTTTTGATAGGTGTCCATAGGAAATGACTTCCAGACGTCCATCACAGCTGAAGTGAGTGCTGACAGTGAGGATGATGAATTTGGCTGGCTACGTAATCTGCGTTCTAATTCGTCCCAAAGGTGTTCCGTTGGATTAAGATTGGGGCTCTGAGATGGTAAGTCCAGTTTTCGAACACCCAGTTTGTCAAACCATGCCTGCGCATGTCTCGATGTGTGAATAGAGCAGTTATCCTGCTGGAAGAGAAATGGACCTTCCCCGAAATATTGCGATAGAGTTGGGGGAGCAGCATTGTCCAGAATGTCCACATACATCTCAGAGTTCCTGTCTTCAACCACAGGAACTAAGGAACCCAGGCTAAGCCATGAAAAACACCCCCACATCATGTTGCTGCCCCCGCCAAACTTAACAGTGGGCACAATGGAGTCGCGTGGAGTTTCGTGACCAAAATAGTCAAAAAATGACATTTTCAACGTAGGCAGTCACCTTAATCCATAAGAAAAGTACCAGATAAAGGATTAAAACCCCTTGCGCACCATGACGTACATTCGTACGTCTTAAAAACTGGTTACAAACCCGTCGGACGGGATTGTAACCAGTTGCGTCGTGTGCGTGGCTCCATTCAATTACATAGGTTGCGACTCATCACGGACTGGTTTGTGATTTGAGTCAGTTATCAGTTTCTTTTGAGTTGCTTCGTGTGCAGACGGACTATGCGTAAAAATTGTGGTTTGGTAATGTGAGCTGATTGCATTTCACATTACCAAATCACATTTAGTTGATTTATCTCTTCTTTTTCGAGATACAAGAAAAATGTGCAGCGGATGCCCAGGAAATCCTGCATTTTGCAGCATCGAGCACTTCTCAGAAAATCATTAAATTAATTATAATTTAACAATTACTGATACTAAATGATGTAAAAACATTGAAAACTTCACTCATGTTCTCATTTTCATACACTTATTTTCCGTTATGTACTTGCTAAATAATTTTTGCACCTATATTTTTTACTGAAACGTAGATTTCTCAGTATTTTGCAAGTTTTTCAGATCTTTGTAAACAAGATAATTATAGTGTAATAATAGCTTTGAAGTACAAATAATGTATCATTTTCCTAATTTACATATTACTCATGTATTCTAAATTCAAATACATCCAAAACTTCAGTTTCAAGAAAATCGAAGAAATCTGGTTTTCAGTGTATTTAATGGTAAAGTCAACCTGGAGCGCAAGGGGTTAAGGGGACTCACTACCCTTAATTCTTTAAAACATTCGATTTTTTGAAAAAAAATATATGTTAAAGCCAGATCATTTCTGAACAAAATAAAGCAAACCGCAAGAAAATATTCCTCTTAGTTCTGGAGATATTGATATTCTAAATATTTAATTACTGATCAAGTTTATGGTAAGAAAAATTTTAAACTGATTTTTTTCGAAATGTAATTTTGCATCATTCCGCAACTGATATCTCAAAAACTATGAAACAGAATTCCATGAAATTTTTATCACTTCATAATCATGTTATTTTATTGCGTCTGAACTAGAATTATTGCAATCACTGCACATTTTGTTATTTTTTCAGGGGTAAATTAACGCAAAAATTTAAGGAAATTTTAAGTATATTTTGAGCAGTTTTGAAAAATTGAAAAAATATTTTAATGTTAAATGTTTTATGTTCAATTGTATTTTGAATTATTTATTTTAAATATAAAAGAGGTATTATACATTTAAGTGTAAAATTAATTTCATAGTTCTGCGCGCAAGCCAGTATACAATATAAATACTTAAAAAACAAGGTATATCTAAAGCATTAATAAAAATTTAAATTATTTTGAGAGTTGAAAATTTGTTTATTAAAATAAATATATCAATCTATATATATAAAACAGTTCCGTAACTGACTCACTGACTGACATACAACGCACAGACCAAACCGCTGGACCTAAAGGGCTGAAATTTTGCATGGCGATTCTTCTCATGGTGTAGGGGTGCACTAAGAAAGATTTATCAAAAATTCTTCTTAGATTTTTAAAATTAAATTTTTAAGCTGTTTTTGTAACTTTTTTTAAGTTTGTATTTAAAATAATAATTTGAGGGTTATAAAATTTACATCACGAGAAAGATCCTAAAAAATTCCTTTAAAATGAGATGTTTTTCGAATCTTTACCTCCATTTTGTGATTTTTGGTGAATTTTTAAAGATTCATTTTTAAAATTTAATTTATTAAATGCTGATCACGTGATTTCTTTTTCTGGTACTTTAAATAAATTTATCGTCACGTGCATAACAATTAAATAGACAAAAAAAATTTCTTGCTAATGCTGCAGACGATTGGACATATTAAAATACAGTAAAAGATATGTTCCTCAAACTGTACTATATTAACTGTACTATATTCTTTAGCATGTCCTATTAGATTTAATTTGAATATTTTCTTCTACATTATTTTGTCTATAAAAATATCCGTTCCGATTTTTTTATAAATATATTTTTTTGTTTTTTTACATCAATTGTATACATTGATCGTCGTATTGATTATATACATATTGGCATTAGTTGCATACATTGACCATTGTATTTAATTTGAATGTACTCCGTAGCGAAGTGCGGGCTTTCAGCTAGTTTATCATATACAAAAAATTTGGAAAAATTGGGAGTAAATTGAAATAGTTACAAAGAGTCAAAAAGAATGACAATGAGCCTTATTTCCTCGACTTAAGGGGACAAGGGACCTTCAAACTCGAATTTCTTAATTTTCAATCTTTTAACTCTAAATAAAAAATGAGAATAATTAATTTTCTTCTTTACTACATTAAAAACCCTTAGAATTCAAAATAAGGAATTTTTTGCGGAATAATGACTGTTTTTCAAAATTTTTCAAAAATGCTAACGTTATTCAAAATGCTCTGTACGCATTCTATATTAATTAAAGTCTTTCATTTTTTTATTATAAGTTTATTATATGCATACAATTAGAAATGTGCATTTAAATTTTTTTTGTAAAAATCTAAAGTCTTAAATATTTTTTTTCTATATTCTGTGTGATTTTTTTTTATGTTTTTACATTATTTTATGGTCTATAAATTTGAAAATTATTTGTGATTTGAAAGAATTATACACGGTTTTGTGACAAACACTTCAATTAACAATTCTGAGAAGTTTGGAAGATATCAGGAGAAAATGAATACGCATGGAACCTTTTGAAAAATTCTAGCATTTTTGAAGAATTTTTCGATAAACAAGTCTAATTCCTCCACAGAATACTTATTTCTGAATCCTAAGTATTTTCAACGTAGTAGAAAATAATATTAATTATACTCATGTGGTATATAGAGTAAAATATTGAAAATTAAAGAAGAACGGGATTGAAGCTCCCTTGTTCCCTTAATAGCGCATATAGATTGGTGCAGAGTTCTCTGCCTCCAGACCCCCGAATCCTGTCATCACATTAGTCACGGTAACATTAGACACCGTATTTAGAACCACCCCCATTCCCGTCCGCAAGGTTTCTTTGATGTGGTGTCTCCCCCGACCCCGCTCGACACCATTTGACCCGCTGACCCCCCCCCCCCCCACCCTTTCTTTGATGGACCGCCAGAGGAGGCGATCCACGCATAGTACAGAGTACAGAGTGAACATAAATCACTGGATTCCCCAAGGCACAGGCAGCGAACTCTGCACCAATGTATATGCACCATAAGGGAACAAGGGAGTCGTGAGTCCCCTTAAAAAGCATTTCGAGGGGAAGAGCTGGAACTCGCAAACAGAATGCGCTTTGTAGAAGCATTCTGATGCACACGAAGTCGGCTGCTTCATTCTCACGGGATAGCGTGCGAGCGTTGTCGCCCAGGCGCATTCACATGCTAATTGTTTCACGTAGAATCAGCATACAAAAGGATTGCGGGAGTCCGAAATGACACTGAAAAAAGGGACACCCCGATCCAGTTGCGCTTTCCGCGGCCTAACGACGGGAAATCTACCCATCGTTTCGTGTGTCATCATGCGGCCGGCCGACAAAAATGGGGTTTCAAAATTATGAATGTCACATTTGGGCCCCGTGAACTGTTGAGACCCGTCCTGATTGACACAAAAAGGGCTCTCCTCCCGCCGAATGTGTGCCAGCAATTAAAAGGGGTCTAGGGCAGTACCGGCAGGACGGGGCAGAAGGTGAAAGTAGACAATAACCACGACGTAGTCTTTGTTTTTCTTTCTTTTTCGATCACCACTGCATATGTGGAATATTTATTGAAATATTTTCAATTGTACGCGAGGGTGACGGAAAACCATACCTTGCGTGATCAGGTGTCCGGCATTCTGCTGGACAGTCCGTTATTTCATTATTGTCAGATATTTTTCCCCACAAAATTCCTTAATAATGCTTGCTAGTATCAAATCCAGCCCTTGACAAATAAATAATCCAACAGATATAGATAAAAAAAATTATACTAAAATAGACAAAAAACAAACAGAAATCAAGCACTCTGGGCATCCACGCACCAACGGCAAGATTCAGTATAAGTGCCGGAACTGAACCAAAAAACAACAGAGGTAACCGACAGGTCTCGTCATCAGGGAGCCTAACCATGTCAATTACCTCAAGGGGAACTTTTTGAATAGGATGCAGGTAAGCCCAAAAGACATCTCAAGGCCCCGAGTCCCTCAAAAAAGCAATTAGTCAAGAAGAAAATGAAAAGACAAACACAACTTACAGTATGGGCTCAACGCACCTTACATGCAAGCACACAAAAATTCTAATGCAAAGTAAACGGTGCCTACACACCCCAATTCCGTAAGTGACGGTTATGGCGAAACAGCAGCCAATTCTAACCTAATGGTTACGTCATTGTAACATTACTATAGCTCCACCCCCCATTACAACTTAACCAAATGAAAACACAAATACTATTCTAAACATCTTTAAAAATTCCTGAGTCTAAATGCCATTTTTTTTAAAAACATTTAGCCCTTGACGATATACAGGCTGCAGCATGTGCAAAAAAAAGAAAAAAAATTCAGGTAGTCTCTTCTAACGAAACTACGGCGGGGTATTAACGTAGGATTACTTATCGTTTCTTGCCTCTTTTGTATGTATATATGTATGCATGTGTTATGCATATATGTATCTATCTTTTTTATCTCTCTCTCTCTCTCTCTCTCTCTGTATATATACATATGCATACATACATATATATATATATATATATATATATATATATATATATATATATATATATATATGTATGTATATATATATGTATGTATATATATATATATATATATATATATATATATATATATATATATATATCTGTGGCTTGGTACAAGAAGAACCTTTGTCAGTTTTCTCCAAGATCACTTCATTTGTTTATGTCTCTTTAAAAAAATATTATTTTCAATGTAAGAAGTACCCAAGTCGGCACAATGGTTTAGAAAACACTTTTAAAGCATCGGACAGATTTAGGTACTTCTTACATTGAAAATAATATTTTTTAAAGAGACATAAGCAAGAAAAGTCATCTTGGAGAAAAATGACCTAGGCACTTCTTGTACCAAGCCACATATATATATATATATACATATATATATATATATATATATATATACACCGGGTGCGTCATAAACTCATGCAAAGTTCAAAAATTCATAATAAAAGAAGTAATGCTCGGAAAAATTTTCTGTTTGCGCCAATAAGATCAGAGGGACATTGGATTATTTTCCATGTTAAAAAAAAAAGTTTCCAAATGTAACCGAAAGGGGGCGCTCACACGTCATACTGAGACGTTTTATGCAAATCAGGCAATCTCAAACAGAAAATCAAATAGATCACAATAACATGAGACTGTTCATTTATTTTAAAGTAACAGATGTTCAACATTTCTACCAGCACAAGGTAATAGGCAAGTGAGGCGCGTCACTAAGCCCATTATAGCGAATTGTAGCATCGATGGCAGCTACTGTCTGTCGAAGGACATGTTTCAGCTCCAAAAAAGTGGTTTGCGAGCGGTACACATGAGACTTTAAGTATCCCCACAACTAAAAAATCTTCCCGGGGTCAAGTCTGGTGATCGTGAGGATCACTGAACCTTACAACCGCGACTTATAGAACTCGGTCTTCAGTGATAGATTCCAACAGGAACGTCTTGATATCACGTGAAATATGGGGCGGGACACCATCCTGCATGAAGGTCAGAACAGGTAACGCATGTCTTTCCTGCAATGCAGGCGTAACGTGGTCACACAAAAGCGCCCTCTTTCAGTTACTTTTGGAAACATTTTTCTTTTGCATGGAAAAAAAAATCCAATGACCCTCTGATCCTATTCGCGCAAACAGAAAATTTTTCCGAGCATTATTTCTTTTATTACGAATTTTTGAACTTTGCACGAATTTATGACGCACCCGGCATATATATATATATATATATATATATATATATATATATATATATATATATATATATATATATATATATATATATATATATATAATGTCAAAATTTTGACGCATTTGGGTACTTTTCTGTTTAATTGTGTACTGCTTGCCCAAGCGACACAGACTAGGTTTGGCGCGCTCTCAAAATTATAACTCGAGATGCAGGACATCTGAAATTTTCCTTTCCGGATGACCGTTATGGAGGAACGTCATCCTACATTAAAATATACTACTGCTACATTTAGGAATTATTTCACACGAAGACAAACTCTTGGGAACTCCAAAGAGTTTTATTTAAAGTCCTTTAAAGTGTAAAAGGTAGTTTATATACAAGATATGTACAATACATTGAATTGCCTTTGGCATGATACGGCGGTAGTTAATTTAGCACCAATATGTGCTTACAAATTCTGTGGACGAAGAGATTATTTCTTCGCGACATTCAGGTATCTCCACACAAGACAAAGGGTAGATACTGGGGTGAATCTATTACAAGCGTACAAGTGCGGGACAGTGGTCAATGCGATCCGGCGATCACGTGATTCATCCTCACGGCCCCGCCCCCGATTCAACCCCAAATATTTAACAGCATATCCAGCAATTATGTAATCTATATATATAAAACAGTTCCGTAACTGATTCACTGACTGACTGACTGACATACAACGCACAGACCAAACCGCTGGACTTAGAGGGCTGAAATTTTGCATGGCGATTCTTCTTATGGTGTAGGGGTACACTATGAAAGATTTTTGAAAAATTCTTCTTCGAGTTTTTAAAATTAAATTTTTAAGCTGTTTTAGTAAATGGTTTTAAGTTTGCATTAAAATAATACTGTGAGGGTTATAAAATTTATATCACGAGAAAGACCATAAAAATTCCTTTAAAATGAGATCTTTTTCGAATCTTTAACTCCATTTTCTGATTTTTGGTGAATTTTTAAAGATTAATTTTTAGAATTTAATTTATTAAATGCTGATCAAGTGATTTCTTTTTTTGGTACTTTAAATAAATTTATCGTCACGTGCATAGCAACTAAATAGACAAAAAAAAAATTTTTTCTTGCTAATGCGGCAGACGATTGAACTTTATCCAAAAAAATATTAAAATACAGTAAAAGATATATTCCTCAAACTGTACTATATTAACTGTACTATATTCTTTAGTATTCTATTAGATTTAATTTGAATATTTCCTTCTACATTATTTCGTCTATAAAAATATCCGTTCCGATTTTTTTATAAATATATTTTTTGTTTTTTTTACATCAATTGTATACATTGATCATCGTATTTATTATATATGTATATATTTGGCATTAGTTGCATACATTGACCGTTGTACTTAATTTGAATGTACTCCGTAGCGAAGTGCGGGTTTTCAGCTAGTTTCTACATATTTGATAACATCTTGCATCGGAACATTTGACAGTACTGCTCAGGGGTATCGCATTCTATTATGTTGAAGCCTTGTTGACCTGTCAGTCTCAAATTTCCTTAATTGGGATCAAATAATTTACAAGCAAAAATAAATAGATGGCAGCACCAATCAAATCACTTTTGGATTTAAAAGTAAGTTACGTAAATCACTCAGTGTTTTACATAATTGTTATTTCACTGCTATGGGGATACACAATTAGAATATAAACGCAGAGCCTGTGAAAACGCGTGGCCGAAAAGACGTACGTTACGGGCCGAGAGGTTGAGTAAAAGGTGAAATAGCCAGTAATTGAGCTAGAGTTCTTTAGAAATGGAAGTTAATAAAATACTTAATTATGATCTAAAGTGTCATCATTCTCAATCTCCAGTCACGACTGCCTCATGAAGAAGTAAAATTAAACAGTCAGTTAGGACTCTTACTTACACACACACACACACACACACACACACACACACATATATATATATATATATATATATATATATATATATATATATATATATATATATATATACAGGGTGATTTTTATTAAACTCACACTACTCAGAGCCATCTGTAGCGCTATCTATCAGCCGGAATTCCGCCAAAATTGAGGGACTAAGGACGACATGGGAATGAGTTTCCGTGAAAAATATTTCCAAAAGTCACCGATAGTGGAAGATATGGCGCTGTTGTTGTCAGTGCATTCGAGAATTTGAACAAAAAACAATATTTCGGGCTATAAAGATAAGGGGCGAATACCGAAAAAGTTGTAATAAGCAGATAAATGAATAACAAAGAAATTTCACTGCAACACCTCTTTATGCAAATTCACTTCTTCATTGCATCCTGAACACTACGTTCTCAACGGCCGAACGTAACATGTCACTTGGAATGTTCATCACAGTCAAGGATATGTTATACTTTAAGGCCGCCAAGTTCGAGACTCCCCCAAGATACACCTTAGACTTTAAATAACTCCATAGAAAGAAGTCACATGGGTTAGGTCCCGGGAGCGAGGTGATCATACAAGTGGTGAAAAGTGATTGATGACCCTTCCTTCTGTAAAGCGATGGCGCAACAGATTCCGCACCGATCTATATAGCCCAAAATACTGGCGCTGCTGTCGACTACGTAGTCATGAATTTGCATTTTGATGTTTTACTTGCGTTTTACACAAATTCTCGGGTGCGCCGACAAATAACAGAGCCATATCTTCCTCTATCGGTGACTTTTGAAACTAACTTTTTTTCCTATGGAAACTCTTTCCCATGTCGTACTTAGTCCCTTTATCAATTTTGGTGGAATTCCGGCTTATAGATCGCGCGACAGATAACTCTGAGTAGTGTGATTTTAATAAAAATCACCCTGTATATATAAGCGAAATACTGCATCTCACGATCCATAAGTCCCGGAAAGTAGAAATTTTTCGGGAGGCTCCTCTAAGACACCTAACTGCTTCCTAAGAAACATTTTTAAGAACACAACCTTTCAGGGTGTTAAAATAATGCTTAAATACTCAAAATAAAATAATCTAAAACCTGTTTTTAATATGAGAGCACGGCTTTTAAATTACAGGGTGAACTTCTCTAAAGAATGGCAACACTTAATTGCTAAAGTTAATTTAAATTAAATTTACTAAATTACATAATAAATGGTACTAACCTAATTCCGTAGCAAAGCACGGATGTTTAGCTAGTAGCGTATATTTTGAATATAGGAATGTTAAGGGTGACATAGACACAAAATTCTCTGGGGAAAAAAACTCTATGTTTTTAAAGGCTTTTAGATTTAAATAACCTAATATCTTGCTCGGGTGATGTCACTTCCACATAGAAAACTTCTATGCTGTATTATGAATGCACCTGACAGGAGCCAGGAAGCGACTATGGGTAAAAAAAAAAATCGCCCAACGTGGGACTCGAACCCAGTACCCCGAGATTAAAAGGCTCGTGCTCTACCGCCTGAGCTAGCCGGGAGTTATTCAATGCCGTATTGCCTATATGTAGTTCAAAGTACATCTATACTTTAAGTCTATGTCCAAATGGAGTTTTTTACGATTTGCCCTCTTTAAAAGGATATGTCTAAAATTCCTTGCAAGGTAACTCGGGGAAATTTTTACACAGTATTTCTTTGCTCTACCTTCATTAAACTGTATTCAGGGTTTTTCATTTAGAGTTAAAATTTGGAAACTATTTTCTCAGTGGCAAAATCTACTTTAAATAAATTTTTCAAAGTGAATGGAGAATTTGGAATATTTTTTTCAAAGTGAATAGAGAATTTAGAATATTTTTTTCAAATTCTAATTAAAAATTATTACAAAAACTTTTCTAAGAACAAAATTCAAAGGATTATGCAAATGAAACTATTGTTTCGGTAAATATATCAAAAACTAAACATGATTTAAATACCGTAAGACATTTGTGACTGCAGGGGTAAATTTGTGACACATAGTAATTTTTTCGTATTTAGGATCTTGCGCCACGCCCGTGATACCGGGTAGGCAAAGAAAAGCGTCAACAGCTTGTCCGACATACAGAGACTCCTAGTGGTCAGTGCCGGAAGTTTCTGCACGCCATTTGTCTTCGCTGGCCAGTGTATTGTTCAAACCTGTTGTCAAGCTATTGACTCAAACTTCGGAAACTTTGTGTGCTGAAGGCTAACACCTTATACAACCAACTACCACAGGTAATTAGTTTTTGTTGTCAATATGTTGGTTAGATTGTAGAGCAATATAACTTTTGTGTTGTGATATTTCCGAGAGATATGAGAACATATCCTAAATATCGAAAGGTGACGGGGTTACTTTGTGACACATTGACACTGTCACAAAATAAACCACAAAGTCGACCTATCTCCTCCAGCCACTCGATGTTGCCTTTTTCCGTCCTCTAATATACCACTGGAGAGAAAGAAGTATTGACTATCTGGAAAAAAACTACTCAAAGGAGCAGAATGTGCCGAAAGATGAATTTCCTCATCTTCTTAAAGAATTGATGGCCGCCCTAGGCACCCGAGGTCTCTTTCATGTCAAAGATATAGATAAAGCTATAAAATATTTGTAACAGGTATATATATAATTGTGTATCAAGCTTTTGATAAACGTTTTACTGTCTAAATTTGTCTCAAGTAATTTTTCCTCTTGGATTTCAAGGCGAAAATACAAATGTCACAAAGTAGCCCTCTTGGCGGGGCAACTTTGTAACACATTTTAACCTTAATTTCGCAATGGTTATTAAAGATCCGGGTTAGCACAATACATTACTACGTAAGGAAAGAATGTACCAGTGTTTACCAATTGCTCGTTTTGATCTGCTTTTAAAACTGATCGGCTGGCACAGGAAATAACTTAAAATCCGTCACAAAGTAAAACTTAAAATCCGTCACAAAGTAACCTCATCTTACGATATCGATTTTGAAATGTTTTTAAAACAATATTTCAACTTTCAAGTATTTTTTATACATTTAATGATTATAATATCGAAACACATATCAATGCAAAATATGAGTAAACTAGCTGTAAACCCGCGCTTCGCTACGGAGTACATTCAAATAAAATACAACGGTCAATGTATGCAATTAATGCCAAAAAAAAATAAATATATATATTTATAATAAATGCGACGATCAATGTATACAATATATATATATATATATATATATATATATATATATATATATATATATATATATATATATATATATATATATTTATTTATAAAAAAATCGTAATGGATATTTATTTTTTGGGATAATATCCAGTTGTCTGCTGCATTAGAAAGAAAAAAATATTTTTTTGTCTAGTTAGTTATTATGCACGTGACGATATTTATTTAAAGTACCAGAAAAAGAAATCACGTGATCAGCATTTAATAAATTAAATTCTAAAAATTAATCTTTAAAAATTCACCAAAAATCAGAAAATCGATGTAAAGGTTCGAAAAAGATTTCATTTTAAAGGAATTATTATGATCTTTCTCGTGATATAAATTTTATAACCCTCAAATTATTATTTTAAATGCAAACTTAAAAAAAGTTACAAAAACAGCTTAAAAATTTAATTTTAAAAATTCTAAGAAGAATTTTTCAAAAATCTTTCTTAGTGCACCCCTACACCATAAGAAGAATCGCCATGCAAAATTTCAGCCCTTTAGGTCCAGCAGTTTGGTCTGTGCGTTGTATGTCAGTGAGTCAGTGAGTCAGTCAGTTACGGTACTGTTATATATATATATATATAGATAAAGACAAGAAAATTTTGGTATGGCCCCCTTAAATGTTGGAATCTTTTTTTTTCTTTTTTCGAAATAATTTTACAAAAACTCCGGATATAAACGTGCACAGATGTGAAATAAAAGTAGAAAATTTTTCTTTTGATTTCTAATTACCCTACTAAGCACACTTGGCAAATAATTTTCTGGATTAGGCGGGGTTTTTTTTTTTTTGTTTTTCTATTTTTTTTTTTAGTAAAACCTTTTATCTTCAAGCAGAATAGGTCTGTCTCATTGTAGAAAACAGGAACTTCGCTTCACTTCATCTCCTAGTATCTACTCACAAAAGACATCCTCATAACTTACTTCTGCCAAAATTGCTGATATATTCAGCTATATAAAGGTGTACAACCCTTTAATAAATATATATATGGTCAAATTCTCTAACATACCTGATTTTACTAGATGTCCTCAGAATGTAAATAACCGTTTTGTATTTTTATATCTAACTTAAATTCTTTCTTACTGTATACTAGTATTATTTGGCGGCAGTTCTTCAATAAATATAAATGTATTTCAGTGTTTGATTTTCCTCAGCAATAGAGAGTAAATATGTATATTTTAAACATTTATACTGTTTCGCGGTAGTTTTCCCCTCAAAATCGTTACGAGGCGGAAATATGTAATAAAAATTTCAGGTAATCTCTTCTAACGAAATTACCGCGGGTTATTCACGTAGGATTACGTATCGTTGCTTACCTCTTTTGTATCTATATATGTATGCATATATATGTATGTACCTTTGTATATATATATACACAGACACACACACATACATATATATGTTTATATATATGTATATATGTTTATACATATATATATATATATATGTATATAAATATATATATATTATATATATATATATATATATATATATATATATATATATATATATATATATATATATATATATATATATATATATATATATATATATATATATATATACACTGCTGGCCACCCAAATTGCAACACCAAGAAAGACAAGATATATCACAACAAAATTTATTTTGTAGATAACATGTTGACCAAGTATCAAATGATTAAATTTATAGACTTCTGTGAAGTGTGGTTCCTGCCAAAATCAGTTGCCAGATTAGCCGCCATTGTTGGAGATCACCGCTGCCACACGCCTCGGCATTGATTCAAAGAGACTTTGGATGAGTTCTTGGGGTACAGCAGACCAAGCAGCTTTCACACGTTGCCAAAGTTGATCTGCTGTGGCAGCTGGGGATGGAATCTGGGTCAATCGCAGAGCAACCATGGACCACATGTTTTCTATCGGCGAAAGATCCGGAGAGCGAGGCGGCCAGGGAAGCAATTCAATCTGGCGATTGACGAAGAACCGTTGGACAATGCGTGCCACGTGTGATCGCGCATTATCATGTTGAAATATGGCTGTGGGCAAGCCCTGACGGTAAGGAAGGACAATTGGCTCCAACACCTCGGAGATGTAGCGCTGGCTGTTTAAAGTACCGGCAATGCGTACTAGAGGTGTGCGAGAGTGATATCCAATACCGCCCCATACCATAATACCTGGTGCAGGACCAGTATGGCGGTGCATAACGCAGCTGTTCAGCATCCTCTCTTCACGGTGTCTCCAGACTCGAATGCGACCATCGTGGTGCTGCAGACAGAAGCGTGACTCGTCAGTAAAGGCAATTTCATTCCATTCTGCCGTCCACATCCTTCTGTCATCGCACCATTGGCGGCGGAGACGTCTGTGGTTCTGCGTCAAGGGTAGACAAACCAATGGACGTCTTGCGGACAGACCACTCTACTCTAAACGGCGTCGAATGGTACGCGCAGACACTGGATGATGCGTTACAGACTGCATGTTCTGTGCTATGGTTCGTGATGTGACTGAGCGATCCGTCACTGCCATGCGCACAATTTGCCTGTCATCACGTGAAGTGGTGCGCTGAGGTGGATGCGATCTAACACGCCGGTCCGTCGTAACCTCCTGCATCCAACGATCCCATATCCGCATTACAGTTGTTTGGTTTCATCCAACACGACTACGGATTTCCCTGAAAGATAATCCACAGTCTCGATAGGCCACTATCCTTCCTCTGTCGAACTCGGATACTTGATCAAAAGATAATCGCTGTTTTCGACGAGGCATAATTGATCGTTTTTTTTAAAAAACCACAAGATAAACACAATTGCCGAACTTGAAATCGTCGAAATCTCCAAGCCTTAAATAACGCTTTGAAGTGGCGCCACAGGCGCGCGTTATGTGCGTCTGCGCTGTAATTCTAATCATTTGAATATCTCACCTCCGCTAATGCATGTTGTAAATTTCATGTTATTTGCATGTTTCCTTCACGGTGTTGCATTTACAGTGGCCAGCAGTGTATATATGTGTGTGTGTGTGTGTGTCAGTCAAAATTTTGACACATTTTGGTACTTTTCTGTTTAACTGTTTACTGCTTGCCCAAGCGATACAACTGTTTACTGCTTGCCCAAGCGATACAGACTAGGTTTGGCACACTGCCATATTTATAACTCGCGACGACAGATGGTTTTAACGTCTGAAATTTTGCTTTCCGTAGAACCATTATGGACGAACGTAGTCCTACGTTAAAAATGGTCCACGCAAATCTAGTGAGAATGTGTTACAGCTAGGGGAGTTTTGTTTTATTAAAACTAGGATTGTTTGTTGTTTGCTACTCCCCGCATCCTCATAAAACTTTATAAAACCATTTTATTGAAACTGGGTAGAAAAATGGCCGTCAGCGGTGAATGGGGTAATATTTGTGCCATCGTTGGAAATATTCAATCGAAAGTACCATGAGTGGAAAGCGGACATTATCAGTTTCAGTTTATGTTTAACCGAACAGCAAAATGAAAGATATTAGTTGTTATTTTCTGACTCATTTGCTTATCCATAAACCCGAGGCTTCTGGAATGTTTGAAGATTTGCGGGAAATGCAGTACAGGTATATTCCGGCAATTTCAAGCCGTTAATTAAAATGTTAATCAATATTTATTGTGTTCGGAAAATACATTTTAAAGTTATATTAATTTCACCCCCATTTGATCCCAATCGTAATAAAAGATTTATTTTTTATTAGAGGACCTTGAAGCTCGTGAAAATGACTATAAATATTGTCTACTTCTAACCACAAAAACTTAAATAATATTAGAAAAGAAATTTTCTCTCTTTATACATATAAAGTAGATATCTTTAAATATGTCATAAATAAAAATGGAAATTATAAGTCTATAAATAATTTTCAAATTAGCAGTTTAGAATTTTATATGATTAACTGGTGATTAAAAATCATAAAGTGCCGAGCGCATCATAAAATTGAGATATATGCTAACAGAAAATAATTAATGGCAAGAATACACCTGTAATATATTTACCCGTAATGTAAAACGAAATAAATTGTAATAAATATTATTTAAAATAAAAAT
The DNA here is from genome assembly GCA_907164885.2 of Dolomedes plantarius. NCBI lineage: Eukaryota > Metazoa > Arthropoda > Arachnida > Araneae > Dolomedidae > Dolomedes > Dolomedes plantarius. Next base: position 73,245,487 of record OU015503.1, read on the forward strand.
TGAGTATAAAATTGCAAAGCTTCAAACATTATCACAATTATTTGTATAATTTTCCCACATAAAAAAGTATTCCAGAATTGCCAATTTTCCGGCTTTAAAATGTAGAGTACTATGAAATATACGTATGAGTGTAGTTTTATCAGTTTCCTATTGATAGTTGAAAAGTAATGCTGCACGCAAACTCATATTAGCAATTAATCATATAAAATTCTAAACTGCTAATTTGAAAGTTATTCATAGATTTATAATTTCCATTTTTATATATGACATGTGTAAAGATATGTACTTATGTGTATAAAGAAAGAAAATTTCTTTTTCTAATATTACTTGAGTTTTTGTGATTAGAATTAGACCATATTTATAGTTATTCTCCAAGTATATAGTCAATCTCCTATAGTCAATCCTATAGTCAATCTCCAAGGTCCTGTGTCCCCTTGATAAAAATCAGTGGCTTAATTACTAGTGGCTTCATATCATGTAATGTATCATAGTGACATACTACGGATGACAAACATAATGACTTTTATGCTATTGTAAAGAAATATTACATAATAATATTTTAGTTTGGCCATAAAACTAAAAATTTACTTAAGGCTCCTGATTTTGTTTCGCTCAGCTCAAGGTAAAACCTACATAGAATAATTACAAGATAAAAAGAACTTTTTATATACCATGTTTTTAAATTTTCTCTTGAATCATGTAAACTTGACAATTCTATGTATTAATAAATACTTTTCTAAACTTTTTTGATGAATTATCCCATCAACTAGAACGAAAATGAAGTTAATTGGAAGATAACTTGCGTTTAACTTCCCGTCCCGTCCAATAGATGGCTGCACCAGTCTACAAAACAAAATTAACTGAAAATAACTGAAAATGAATTTAATTCTGCTTGAAGATGGCTAAAAGTATTAAAATAATGCATTGTCATCGTGTTCTGAGCTATTCTAAAACTTTCAAATGTCTAGCTAGTCGGGAAGTTAGTTAAAAATCGATTGCAAGATTTGTACGGGACAAACACACAAACACGCAAATACACAAACAAACCAGAAAGCGAGTTAATAAAAACATGGTAAAAATTTCCCAATAATTGTCGACTTGGAAATGAATATTTTTTCAATTGTGCAACGCAATAGAGAAATAATTTTTTTACTTGGGTAACGCACCTAATTTCCTTTAGTGGGCGAAATTTCTAAAATGAATCCTGCTGCAAGACACAGAAACTTTCAAGATATCTGAAAATACCATTTTCATTGGATTATCAGCATTTATGTAGCGGTCAATAGTAGACGCATTTTTTCCATAGGTTAACACCGAGGTGAGTGAATCCAATAGGGTTATACACAGTAGCCTTAAGAGGTAAATTCACAAATTGTAGCGTCAGGGGCTCAATTGCGACTTGTAAATATGACGCATTTTACTTATTACTAAATAATACATACGCCACTGCTAAATGTTATTCCCGTTATCATATATACGTCATTTTACATCCCTAGCGACAAATGTTTGGAAGTAATGGATAAGAGTTTCAGAAATATCATAAAGTCTCGGTGAAGAAATATTTGTAAGTCATATGCGTACGTCATTTTTATGTCACCATCAAGGCAAAAAATTATTGATAGTAATGGGCTGATATTCATTAAGGGGACAAGGGACCTTCAAACTCGAATTTCTTAAATTTCAATTTTTAACTTTATATACAAAATGAGAATAATTTTCTTTTTTACTGCATTGAAAACCCTTAGAATTCAAAATAAGGAATTTTTTGCAGAATAATGACTGTTTTTCAAAATTTTTCAAAAATGCTAACGTTATTCAAAATGCTCTGTGCGCATTCTATATTAATCAAAGTCTTTAAATTTTTTATTATAAGTTTACTATAAGTATATAAATAGAAATGTGCATTTAATTTTTTTTAAGTAGAAATCTAAAGTCTTGAATATTTTCTTTTCTTTTCTGTCTGTTATTTTTTTATGTTTTTACTTTATTTTATGGTCTATAAATTTGAAAAATATTACTGATTTCAAAGAATTATGCATGGTTTTGTGACAAACACTTCAATTAACGATTTTGAAAAATTTGGAAGATATCAGAAGAAAATGAATACGCATGGAGCATTTTGAAAAAGTCTAGCATTTTTGAAGAATTTTTTGATAAACAGGTCTAATTCCTCTACAGAATACTTATTTGTGAATGCTAAGTATTTTCAGTGTAGTAGAAAAGAATATTAATTATACTCATGTGGTGTATAGAGTAAAATATTGAAAGTTAAAGAAGAACGAGATTGAAGGTCCCTTGTTTCCTTAACTACTACTTAAGGCTGCTGTGTACTGACCCTATTGGATTCTGTCACCTCGATGTGGGAAATCCAATAGGGGGTGGGGTGGAATATGGAGAAAATGTGTCTACTAATGACAGCTACATACTTGTAAATGCTGATAATCTAGTAAAAATTGTATTTCCAGATAGCCTGAACTTTTCTTCACCTTGCAACAGGTTTCATTTTATAAATTGCATCCACCAAGGGAATTTAGAAGCTATTAAAACACACTCAACCAGATTTTCCCCCGTATGAATGCAGCCTTAAAAGCAACGAAAGCAGAGTAAAACATTTCTTTCTTTATTACGGAGTACAATTTAAATAAAAAAGATCTTTCAGTCCAAGTCTACAATCATTGGAAAATTTTTCTCCATAGGTTAGCACTGATTTGAGTGAATCAGTAAGGCTGATACCCACAAGCCTTAACTTGTAACATCAATCATTATTGCCATAATTCAAAACAGGGTGGAGATATGGCAAAGAGTTGTATGCATAATTTCCCACCTCTTTTTCAGAATAGAGTTCGGCATAGATTCATGACAGTAGAGCAAACTAATGGAAATGTAGAAAATCTTTCTAAATATGATTTAGCGCTGAGTTGTCCCAAATGCACTGTACTCTCGTTTCCTGCTTATTGACATGAAAAGAAGCGCACTTTTCACGACTCGAATTTTTCGCTGACTTTCCTATGAAGGCAAAATAAATGGTATCTACTGCGATATATTAGGGCTAAATGTGATGTGTATATACGCTTTTGACAGTCAGAGACTCGCAAGAGCTTCCGAAAATTCCAATAGAGATCTGGAAAATGAAATTTAGAGTGATCTTTAAAATAGCATATAATTCAAGTAGGTTTTAGACGTTTTAAAACTTAAAATTTTCAAAATAGGTATACTCAATTAATTTTTATCAAATACATTTACTCTCTTTTAACTTTACCTTGTGGAGTGGTATAGCATGTACCCGAAGAATACGGGCCCAAGAATGATTTTATATATATATATATATATATATATATACAAACACATATATATATATATATATATATACAAACATATATATATATATATATATATATATATATATATATATATATATATATATATATACATATATATACGTATACATATATATATATACATACATATACATATACATATATATATGTATATATATATATATATATATACATACATGTACATATACATATATATATTACTAGTACCTCACTATGCAAGCCTATCAGCTGAAAATCCACTATTTGAAAGGGTCTTTTGGTTTGCTTTAATAGATAGATAAATAGACACATAGATAGATATAGATTTAGATATAGATACAGATGTAGATATACATGTATATAAATTTGGTTTGCCTACAAGACATGGTTTTCAGTTTCAACTTTATACTTCTCCTTGTATAGGAAAATGCCGCAAATACTAGTACCTCACTATGCAAGCCTATCAGCTGAAAATCCACTATTTGAAAGGGTCTTTTGTTTGCTTTAATAGATAGATAAATAGATACATAGATATATTTATATAGGTATAGATGTACATGTAGATGTAGATGAATTTGGTTTTCCTACATGACTTGGTTTTTAGTTTCAACTTTAGATATACTTCTCCTTGCATAGGAAAATGCCGCAAATACTTGTACCTCACTATGCAAGCCTATCAGCTGAAAATCCACTATTTGAAAGGGTGTTTTGGTTTGCTTAAATTAGTAAAAGAGAAATTTTTTCTCAAAGTTTTATTCAGTTTATTATACAGATATAAACTAAGGTAGATAAAAGTTCTTTTATGTTCAGATGCCTTCAAACACGATTAAAAACCATTAGTTATTTTTCTGTGTGTATGTTATAGAGTAATTAGAGCAACACGATACTTTTAAAAGAAAATTTTAATCGATATTTTCTGACCCATTTATAAAAAAAAAAATCTTAATTTTTAAACCTTGCCCACTGGTTAGACGACATTTCATAACTAGGAAAGCCTTAAGGAGACTTAGGACTCCACTTATCAAATTAGCCGTTGCGAGAGCTTTATTTAAACAAAGATGAGAGTCACAGATACGCCGTTGCATTCAAAAAGTCCTCTGCAGAGTTGACCACACAAGAACTTAACCGCAGATCCCGAGATATCGCCAAAATCTCTCCACGCCGCTGACACCCAGATAATTCCTTGGCGTGTGAGGTAACACTTTTTTTTTTTCCTCGATTATGTTTATATCTCTGTGCGTGTCTCTCGAGCGGATGGTTTTGCTGAAAAGGGCTCTTCCCAGTTGTCAAAGGGAGCAGTTGCGTACGGTAACGATGAAGTAGAGCGGAAAGGGGGGAATCGCTATCGAACATCTCATTGAGTAATATGAACTGAAACCTTTATTTGCGCGTTTGCCATAATGGAGATTATTTGGCGCTTTTTATACGGAAATAAATGCATTCCTGACCGCGGGTCGTGAATGTATAAAGCATATAAAATGAAATTGTTGTGGCGTTATATTAACAACAACAACTCCACTTTCTATTTTAAGGACTAAGATAAGATCTCAAACGAGTGATTCTGATAAATTTGTTTCACTTTCATTCTTGAATGTGGTTTAAAAAAAACATACAAATCGAGTGTGTTATGGAAAGATTAAGGGGACTCCCGACCCTTAAAGTCGAGGAAATAAGGTATATTTTCATACATTTTGACTCTTTGTAACTATTTTAATTTACTCCCAATTTTTCCAAATTTTATGTATATGATAAATTGATATATTTATTTTAATAAACAAATTTTCAACTCTCAAAGTAATTTTAATTTTTTTTAAATGCTTTAGATATACCTTGTTTTTTAAGAATGTTTATTGTATAGTGGCTTGCGAGCAGAACTATGAAATTAATTTTACACTTAAATGTATAATTCCAATTTTATATTTAAAATAAATAATTCAAATTACAACATTAAAATATTTTTTCAATTTTTTTAAAACTGCTCAAAATATACTTAAAATTTTCAGCTAGGATATATATATATATATATATATATATATATATATATATATATATATATACTAGCTGAAAACCCGCACTTAGCTACGGAGTACATTCAAATTAAATACAACGGTCAATGTATGCAATTAATGCGAAAAAAAAATAAATAAATAAATATATATATATATATATATGTGTGTGTGTGTGTGTGTATAATAAATACGACGATCAATGTATACAATTGATGTAAAAACAAAAAATATATTTATAAAAAAATCGTAAGGGATATTTTTATAGACACATATATTTATTTTAAATATAAAATTGGAATTATACACTTAAATGTATAATTCCAATTTTATATTTAAAATAAATAATTCAAATTACAATTGAACATAAAGCATTCAACATTAAAATATTTTTTCAATTTTTTAAAAACTGCTCAAAATATACTTAAAATTTTCAGCTAGGATATATATATATATATATATATATATATATATATATATATATATATATATATATATATATATACTAGCTGAAAACCCGCACTTCGCTAAGGAGTACATTCAAATTAAATACAACGGCCAATGTATGCAATTAATGCGAAAAAAATAAATAAATATATATATATATATATATATATAATATAAATATATATATGTGTGTGTGTGTGTGTGTGTGTGTGTGTGTAATAAATACGACGATCAATGTATACAATTGATGTAAAAACAAAAAATATATTTATAAAAAAATCGTAAGGGATATTTTTATAGACAAAATAATGTAGAAGAAAATATTCAAATTAAATCTAATAGGACATACTAAAGAATATAGTACAGTTAATATAGTACAGTTCGAGGAACATATCTTTTACTGTATTTTAATATTTTTTTGGATAATGACCAATCGTCTGCCGCATTAACAAGGGAAAAAATATTTTTTGTCTATTTCATTGTTATGGACGTGACGATAAATTTATTTAAAGTACCAGAAAAAGAAATCACGTGATCAGCATTTAATAAATTAATTTCTAATATTTAATCTTTCACCAAAAATCAGAAAATGGAGGTAAGGATTCGAAAAAGATTTCTTTTTAAAGAAATTTTTATGGTCTTTCTCGTGATATAAATTTTATAACCCTCAAATTATTATTTTAAATGCAAACTTAAAAAAAGTTACTAAAACAGCTTAAAAATTTAATTTTAAAAAATCTAAGAAGAATTTTTCAAAAATCTTTCTTAGTGCACCCCTACACTATAAGAAGAATCCCCATGCAAAATTTCAGCCCTTTAGGTCCAGCGGTTTGGTATGTGCGTTGTATGTCAGTCAGTGAGTCAGTTACGGATCTGTTTATATATATATATATATATATATATATATATATATATATATATATATATATATATATATATATATATATATATATATATATATATATATATATATACTTATATATATATATATATATAAGTCCGTCTCTTTCACACAGCTCTCGCTTTCTTCCACTATTTTGTTTCGCAGACGATGTTTATCCGTACATTCTGTATGCTGACCATAGAGCTTGATCTGCATCTACAGGGTCCCGTATCAGCCATTATAGGTAGGAGGGAACTTCACAAACAAAACATTAACGGATGAGTAACAATTCCCAAGCCACTTGTTACAGATGTGAATGCAAAACGTCGTCCACGATGGTGCCATGAGCACAAAAGGACGTGCGTACTACTGGAAAACAACCAAACAAAAGTATGACCCTGATTGTCTCGTGCAAACTATCAATCATGGAGACGGATGAGATGGTTTAGGCTGCTATCTCATGGTTTTAAGCAAGTCGCACTGCAACCTTAAATGTCAGATACATTGGGAATGACTATGTCGAACTTTTTGCCAACCAGGTTCATCCTATGATGCAAACATTGTTCCCCGTTAGAGAGGATATTTCACAGGATGATAAAGCTCCTTTCCATACAGCCAGACCTGTCATATTGTTGCTTGAGAAGCATGAAAAAGAGGCAAACATGTCACCTAGCCCCCACAGTCCCCCGGCTTTAATATCATCGAAACACTGTTATTTGTTTTAAAGAATAGCGCCAAGTATCGATATCCACCAACACCAACTCTGCATTAACTTTCACTATTTCTCCTTGACGAGTGGTATAATACTCCCTTAACCACTATTCATGTCTTGTAAAAATCTGCTTCTAGGCAAATTCAGGCTGTATTACATGCCAAAAACTTTCCTGCTCCATACTATTAAAGTATTTCATGTTATTTCTTGGTATTTCCGTTATTTTGATAACCACCTGTATATATATATATATATATATATATATATATATATATATATATATATATATATATATATATATATTTTGTTTTAGTGAATAGTTTGTTCTGTTGCATTAATATGTTAAACATAACAATAGGTTAAAATAGAAAAAATAACTACTAAAAATAAAAATAAAAATCATAAGTAAAAATAAAAATAATAATAAAATTAACTCTTAGTAGTAATAATAATAAAAAACTAAATAATTAAGGGAATAATAGTCCTAAAATACGGTAACCTAAGTAAGTCTGTAACTGAGAATCCACTACCTCAATGGTTGCAAGTTTTGTGACGTCAGTCATCTTGCGGTTACAAGTTCTTAACTTCCACTCTGACTAGCGCCAGGCTTGGTGTTCTTTGGTTAAGTACTTTTATTCAAACTTAATTCAATTAATAATCGATTCTTCTGTTAATAATGGATTGTACGGTGTCTGAGTGTGTTTATTGTATAGATCATACTTATCGGAAACAATCCATTGGTTTTTAGACAGCATTGACACCGCTGATGAAGAAATGCTGTCAAAAACCTTATTCATACTTTTCTTTTCATGTTGTTTGTTCCTGGCTGCAAGTAGCTTTAGAGCTATTACTGGTTTTCTCTTTCATCTTATTCTCATATATATATATATATATATATATATATATATATATATATATATATATACACACAAGAATACTGTGTTTCTGTCGTATAGGCACATGATTAGTTAAAGATTGGGAGAGAGTTTTACGAAACGAAACAGAAAACTAACTTAAAGCTATGGGTTAGAAATCGGAACTGATAACGTGATAATAGGCAAATTTTATTTCAATGAATAGAAAAAAAAATTTATCACAACAAACATCAGGTATACTTCCGGGATTAAATGTGTGAAAAATGTAACTTTTACCTCTGGCAGAAATGAACAGTGGGACAAGCTTGAATTTCCAAAGTGCCCCTCAACCGACATTTCTCCTATGTTATAATAGCCGCACAATTGCGTAAAGTTCGGAGTAAGTTGCGTGATTCTTTGACCTTAAAAGTTTTGAACATATATGAACAAGAAAAAGTAAGCACTCTCTATTTCAACGACCGTGGGTGATACATTATCCCAGGCCAATTTTTTGTGATACAAAAATAATATCTAAGTGTTCTTTCTGACCGAGCTTTGTTTGACATCAACCAAGTAGGACATTCTTTTCAATGGCCTTCCGCGGGAAACATGCAACTCAACTCTACACACACGCGAGTGCTTCGTGAATGGATATTTTCATGGAGCGGAAGGCGATACATCTGTAGAGCTATTTTCTTTTTTTTTTTTAAATAAAATTTGCTATTTGAGTAAAGGGTGATAGACATCTACGGGTTTTAAAAGTGGAATTTTTTTTTTCGCATGGTAATGACTGGATTCCTCTGGCTTATTTTATCTCGCTATAGCAAAGTCAAGTAAAGTTCATAATGCATAAACACACACGCACCTTAAACACAGAATTAGTTTAATTGGTGTCATGTAACTAAATAAAATTAATTTAAATTAGTAAATACAGTCGGAGCTCGTTATAACAAGAGTTCGTTATAGCGAAAATTGATATAAAACATAATAAACTCGCTATAGCGAAGTCAAGTAAAGTTCTTAATGCATGAACACATAATTAGAGACAGAATTAGTTTAATAGGTGATATGTAAGTAAATAAAATTAATTTAAATTAGCAAATACAGTCGGATCTCGTTATAACGAGTGATCGTTATAGCGAAAATTGATATAAAACATAATAAACTCGCTATAGTGAAGTCAAGTAAAGTTCACAATGCATAAACACATAATTAGAGACAGAATTAGTTAAATAGGTGATATGTAACTAAATAAAATTAATTTAAATTAGTAAATACAGTCAGAGCTCGTTATAACGAGTGATCGCTATTAGTCACAGAATTAGTTGATAGTCATAAAATTAATTTAATAGGTGATATGGAACTAAATAAAATTAATTTAAATTTGTAAATACAGTCAGAGGTCGTCATAACAAGTGGTCGCTATAACTAAAATTGTTATAAAAAATAATAAACTTGCTATAGCGAAGTCAAGTAAATTTCATAATGCACAAACACACGCACCTTAAACACAGAATTAGTGCAATAAGTGATATGTAACCAAATAAAATTAATTTAAATCAGTAAAAATTTAATGTTAAAAATCTAAGAAGAATTTTTCAAAAATCCTTCTTAGTGCACCTCTACACTATAAGAAGAATCGCCATGCAAAATTTCAGCCCTTTAGGTCCAGCGTTTTGGCCTGTGCGTTGTATGTCAGTCAGTGAGTCAGTCAGTCACAGAACTGTTTTATATATATAGATAATAAATAGAATAATTAAATTTTTAATAAACAAAGTAATTATATAAATTTAAGCTATTCAATATTTTGATTTAAATTCAATAAACATCAATAGAATGTTAAATATTATAATAGTCAAAAATTAAAACCATAATTTTTTAACCTATTAATATATATACATATTGTTTTAAACATAAAATAAAAAACTAAATTTATAATGTTATGCTTTGGGAGTTTTTTTTATCAAATTAGACTAATTTTAGAAACGCCGTATATCTGGCATGTGTTTCAAATATAATCCATGTTTCATCTCGTTTGCCAGAATTCTAATCTTGCCTGTTGTTTCGAATGCTCGGGCAGGAATCTCACACGAAACTCTATTCATGTGTGTTTTGGATTTCATTCTTGGATGATTTTTTTCGCGTACAGTAGATTGCCAGGATGCGTTTAGCTTGAAGTTTTTAAATTTCAGAAACAATCCTTGGTTTAATGATAACGTAGGCTTCGCTTACAAACAGATTTCATCATTAAACAGTCAAATTTTGATTTCATTGCATTGTTTTTACCATCATGCATTAGTTTTCTGTCTCAATTTTTTAATTTTTAATTTCTTTTTGTATAGGAAAGTACTGCAATGTGCTCTTGAACATCTACGCAAGAATTTACATTAAACTACAATTCTTAATATATATATATATATATATATATATATATATATATATATATATATATATTTACTAGCTGAAAACCCGCACTTCGCTACGGAGTACATTCAAATTAAATACAACAGTCAATGTATGCAATTAATGCCAAAATAATTAAATATATATATTTATAATAAATACGACGATCAATGTATACAATTGATGTAATATATATATATATATATATATATGAAAAACTGTAAGGGATATTTATTTATTTCTTTTTATATTATCCAATCGTCTGCTGCATTAGAAAGAAAAAAATATTTTTTTTGTCTATTTAGTTGTTATGCACTTGACGATAAATTAATTTAAAGTACCAGAAAAAGAAATCACGTGATCAGCATTTAATAAATTAAATTCTAAAAATTAATGTTTAAAAATTCACCAAAAATCAGAAAATCGAGGTAAAGATTTCAAAAAGATTTCATTTTAAAGGAATTTTTATGATCTTTCTCGTGATATAAATTTTATAACCCTCAAATTATTATTTTAAATCCAAACTTAAAAAAAGTTACAAAAAGAGCTTGAAAATTTAATTGTAAAAAATCTAAGAAGAATTTTTCAAAAATCTTTCTTAGTGAACCCCTACACCATAAGAAGAATCGCCATGCAAAATTTCAGCCCTTTAGGTCCAGCGGTTTGGTCTGTGCGTTGTATGTCAGTCAGTGAGTCAGTTACGGAACTGTTTTATATATATAGATTTATATATATATATATATATATATATGTGTGTGTGTGTGTGTGTGTGTGTGTGTGTGTGTGTGTGTGTGTGTGTGTGTGTGTATGTATCACAGAGAGAGATGTCGACATGGAATTAATCTGCTGCAAATTAGGGACTTTTAACTTCTTCTTTCCGCTAATTTTGACTGAGTTTAAAAACTGCATGACAGCTTGCTTTACTCCAGTCATTTTTTTAAAAATAAATAGCTTATACGGAATTATGCATTTTTTTATTTTGTTGGAGCGTAGCTGATATTCTTTAATTTGACTTTTAGCTTTCTAACTAAACACTTTCTTAATATATGCATAGATGTATGATACAATGTGCAAAAACTTCTTAAGGATGCCAAAAATCGCCAAAGATTTTTTATATAGGAACGAAATAGAAACTAACGAAAAAAAAATTTGGCTGAACTCGCAGTTTTTTATATATCCTATTGGCAGACTGCGTAAACTTAGTTTCTTTAATATGAGATATTTTATGTTTCATGGATTTAGATATACGTCATAATTTGTTTATCATTAAGTTTTTGATTAAGCCCCTTGAACAAACCCGGCTTTCCTCATAATAGTGTGCGTGTATATATATATATATATATATATATATATATATATATATATATATATATATATATATATATATATATATATATATATATATATATATATATATATATATATATATATATATAAATACATACATATATATATATATATATAAATAAATAAATATATATATATATATATATATATATATATATATATATATATATATATATTCTAATGGCTGGGAAAACTGAGTCTAGGCTCTTCTCCGGGGGAGCTGGAAACGTGAGACCTCTTCGTATGCGTTGCCACGGGTGCACCACGGGGGGTGGGTCCACACTGCACCCGTTTGATGGTCCGCGAATTTTGAACCGAGTCAAGTGGTGGGACCACACCACCTGACCCAGTACACCGAGATGTAATTTGAGAACTTGGAGGACATTGCAACCCCGCCCTATTGTACGTGCCCCGTAGGTGCCACATACATGATCCCGCAGCAGCGAATTTCGGCCACACACGCTTAGAGGCGCTTGAGAACGTGGCAGTAAAATGCAACACTAACTCTTTGTCCTTCCGGTACGAGTTCTTTATGGATTCATCCCTGTACGTCGAAAGAGGTGATCAGCATTGTCTTAAAAGGGGACTCACGACCCTTAAGTCGAGGAAATAAGGCATATTTTCATACTTTTTGACTCCTTGTAACTATATTAATTTACTCCCAATTTTTCCAAATTTTATGTATATGATAAATTGATATATATATATATATATATATATATATATATATATATATATATATATTTTAATAAACATATTTTAAAAATAATTTTAAATAGTTTTTTTTAAATGCTTTAGATATACCTTGTTTTTTTTAAGTAGTTTTATTGTTTATTTCATGGAATTATGTTTCATAGTTTTTGAGATATCAGTTACGGAATGATGCAAAATTACATTTTGAGAAAAATTAGTTTAAAATTTTTCTTACAATAAACTTGATCAGTAATTAAATATTTAGAATATCAATATTTCCGGAACTAAGAGGAACATATCACTGCATAATCATGTTATTTTATTGCGTCTGAACTAGAGTTATTGTAATCACTGCAATTTTTGTTATTTTTTCGGGGGTAAGAACTATGAAACGCAGAACTATGAAATTAATTTTACACTTAAATGAATAATTCCTGTTTTATATTTAAAATAAATAATTCAAAATACGATTGAACATAAAACATTCAACATTAAAATATTTTTTCAATATTTTTAAAACTGCTGAAAATATACTTAAAATTTCCTTAAATTTTTGCATTAATTTACCCCCGAAAAAATAACGAAATGTGCAGTGATTACAATAACTCTAGTTCAGACGCAATAAAATAACATGATTATGCAGTGATAAAAATTTCATGGAATTATGTTTCATAGTTTTTGAGATATCACTTGCGGAATGATGCAAAATTACATTTTGAGAAAAATTAGTTTAAAACTTTTCTTACAATAAACTTGATCAGTAATTAAATATTTAGAATATCAATATTTACGAAACTAAGTGGAATATTTTCATGCGGTTTGCTTTATTTTGTTCAGAAATGATCAGGCTTTAACATATATTTTTTTTCAAAAAAATCGAATGTTTTAAAGATTTAAGGGTAGTGAGTACCCTTAACCTTAATTTTTCTAAACGGATTTTTTTCGATTAATTTGAAACAAAATTTCATATTGACTCTATGCTCCATGACGCAATACACTGACAACTGTTACATTGCAGCTACCGCATGAACAAACACCTACGGAGAAATTATGAAAACGCAGTGCAAAATTTATGTAAGACAGGGAAGAACGCAATGCGCATGTATCAACGCGTCGGACTCATTTTAATGTTCGAAAGGAGGGGGGATTCATTCACCTTACTTATCGGTCTCACCTTGTATCATATGAACTTCATCAGTTAATAAAAAATCAAAGTCGGTGTTATCATTGTGTCAGGAACAATATAGGAGAGAATTATTAAAAAACACATATTCTGTAAATACAGTCGAACCTCCATATATCGAACTTCCACATATCGAAATTTTCTATATATCGAACTCTTAGCAAATCTCCATGTTCATTACATTAAAATATTGTTTCTATATATCGAAAAAATCTCTATATATCGTAATTTTTTTCAAAACAGATTGGGGCATTTTATACCACTGTAGAATAAAATCTCCCAATTTTTGGCATTTGAAACAATATGTCATGGACTTCAATTCGCGGAAAAGGTCCCTGATTAAGTTTTTAGTGGACTGAATAAATAAAAAATGTAACTGTGATCATTATAACCATTGTCTGGATTATTACCTTTTTAAAGGTATGTAGTACTCAATAAATCTTTCATATTAATTCATTTTTGTTATTAACTTTCATTTAATGGGATTCGCATATAAATTAGAAATGGAGTTTCGTATACGAAAATTAGCTTTAATTTTTTTAGGAGAATTATGATAAAACTAAGCTCCATTCTATCTATCAAAATTTCTATATATCGAATTTTTTTCTAGCAATTTGCTACTTCGATATATGGAGGTTCGACTGTACTCAGAACTTGTTATAAAAGAACAATTCATGTTAACACTATTAGTTATGCGAGTCGCTTTTACCAGTAACCGGTCCTTTTTATCCAGTAACTGATAACTCATTATCTTTTTCCAAATCTATATCAAATAAATTCTTCCTTCCTCGGCGTCCATGCTGTTGAACAGCAACAAAAGATTCTCAGCGCAAATGAAAGTTCTTTAATCTCGGGATTTACGTCACCGTTGAATAAGCGTCCTTATTCAACACATTTAAAGGCACGCCTGACAAAAGGATGTGCGAAAGTTGGCCACGTCTGCGCAAGGTAAATAGGATTATAAGATTGTCCGACTAGATCCGCTAATATTTGGCTTCCCGTGAGATATGTACGGTTACTTGCCCGCCATTACTTAATCTGCTCTACAGTCGGCGAGTACAAAAGATGTAACTTTTCCCAGAAGGCCGTTATGACGCGTGCATTGTAATTAGCTTCATCTGCATAGAAAGAAAATTATATGCAAAGGTCCATCAGTAATTTTGCCCCTGACCAATATATCAGTTATATGAATGGAGGTAGAATTGGGAAAAATATGCATGAAGGATAATTTTGCAAATGATTTCAATATAACGTAAAAGGAATTACGCTTAGATGCAAAGCTGTAGGAATTACTACAGCTTTATACATGCATATATATATATATATATATATATATATATATATATATATATATATATATATATATAGGATATATATACCGTACTTTTCGGACCATAAAACGCACCCCGATTTTAAGTCAATTTTTTTATGCAAAAAGGTTCGTCTCATGGTCCAAAAAATATGGTAAGTTATTTTTTTTAAGAAGTTCGTGTGAGAATTAACTAAGCCTCTATTAAACAGGGAGTAAGAGTGTTTCGTATTCAATTAAGATCTTTTAACATCTTATAGCATTGAAGGACATTTCTGGAGAATTAATTGACTGGAAGTCTAATTTAATTGCTAAATACTAGAGATTGTACAACTGTACTAAAAATTAAGATCCGGACTTTGGTTCTCAAATTTTTCCAGAACCGAGTACCCGAGTTTGTATAATACATGAACCACAAAACATGATAAAATTTTTCTTATAATATAAAGAATTTTTGGTTTATTGCGTATGCAAAAAGTATATTTCTTTCTTATTTATTTTAAATTAAGTTAATTTAAGATGTATATATATACATATACATATACATATATACGTATATATATATATATATATATATATATATATATATATATATATATATATATATATATATATATATATATATATATATATATATATATATATATATATATATATATATATATATATTCACACGGAAGATTTTATGTTTTTATTTTCATTTTGCCACTGGATTAGAAATTTGTCAAAGACTAGATTGCATAATTTTAAATAATATAAAATTCAATCTATTTTTGCCATTTATAACTGCAATACATAAAATTTCTTTCGAATATTTGATACGAAATGAAGAAATAAAAGCAAATGACTTCAATCAAAATTATTCCCTCGATTTCTGTCAAAACTACCGAAACGGAATCAAAAAACTATTCCGTTCAAGTATGCTCAAAGTATATTGTGCTCAGAGAAGTAAAATATTATTTTTGTTTTTAACCATTTTCCCCGTGCATGCCATGTTTCGAACTATTCAGCATAGACGAAATCCCAATTTATTTCTTTACTAAAAATATATCTCTTTCAACCAAAATTATTCCCTCTATTTCTGTCAAAACTACCGAAATGTAATCAAAAACTATTCTGTTCAAGTATTTTTACATATTATTCAAGAATACAAAGTATATTATTCAGCATAAATGGAATGACAATTTATTTCTTTATTAGAAATATTTCTCTTTCAATCAAAATTATTCATTCGATTTCTATCAAAACTACCACGAGTTCCACGTGTATTGTTATATATGTGAAGAGGGAAGCAAAGGTTACTTTTGTTTCTGATATTTTCCTGCCTTAACATGAACCTTTTGTATTTAGACTAACAAAGGTCTTCGTAAATTATTTCTGATACTTTCGTAATGGAGATGCATATTTTGCGAAACTAAGTAATATATTTCAGGACAACCTTCGACATTGAAATTTACCATGCTTATTTTGTTTCTATTATGCTCTCCGGTTATTTCAGTCTGCAACAAGGGCAGGCATTTCCTTTGTGAGATATAAAAACGTTTTTTTTTTTACCATATGAAAAACGGAAACATATCTTTTGTTGCCTTTCAAAATGGGACATGGACCACCAGTATTATGATTATAGTATTTGTTTCTGCTTAGTTTCATATCAGACAGTCGAGTTCAGACACTTTTTATGTTTATGATCCGGCTAAACATGAACATAGTGTTTCCCAGAAATTTTAACGACTGTTTGTATCCTGGGATTAGCTGAGTCACGAAATATTTCAAAGAGACATTCTGCACTAAAAGCTTAAAGCATTCATCGCAAACAAATCGAGAGAAGATTTCTTAATCGGTGTGACGTCAGAAAAATCCCTTGCTAACACGCCAGCAATAAAGCTCTTCAATATGTTTCTTAACACTTTCTGGGGCAACAACCTCCCCCGTTTGTAGGGTGCAAATTTTTTTCCCGATTTCTTTTAACTTAAAAAAATCTTGGAAAAATTTCGAATGAAAGGTTGCAAAATGTTTTTAGTTCTTTAATCTGATAACAGATGGCAGTAGTAACCATTTTTCTGATTATTTAACTGGAATACATTGAATGAAAGTGAAAAATAGGACTAGGTTTAAGCGTTTGCACTGTGTAAACGGTGGCCCTCAAAGGGTTAAGGCTGCCTTGTACTAACCCTATTTGATTCGCACATCTCAATGTTAACCTAGGGAGAAAATGTGTCCAAGGATTGTAGACTTGGATTGAAATATTTTTTTTTCTAAAATTGAATTCATTTCAATTGTATATCATTTCAACCCATGTTGGCAATCCTTCGACACATTTTCTTCATAGGTTAACATTATGGTGAGCGAATCCAATAGGGTCAGTAGACAGCAGTCTTAAGTACGCGATATTGGTAGTACAGGTATTTCTCGACTTACGACAGCTCACACTTACGACCGAAATTTTTAAATAAATTTTAAAAAAATTCTCAAAAATACTGTCCCTCAAATATATAGTACATACCTATATGTATTGCATAATTATTAAAAAATATGATGCAATATTCTGCAATGCTGCAAAAATTTATGACGCAATAATAAAAATGCATGATGCAATAGTTTCGATATTCCCACGATAAGTCAAATAAACCTTCATTGGCATCAGAAATGGCTTCATCTTTTCATTGCATTAATAAAGGACTACAACAATTAGAAGCAATAGATACAAATGAAGAAGGATTCCCAAGTGTAAATCGTCGTATTCAGGAAAATCTAGCTTGCTACCAGACAATATACAAGGAAAAGAAGATGCACACTGTTCAAACTACCATGGATAACTTTGTTAAAAGAACTATCTTCTGTCGCAAATTCTGAACCAATGGATTGTACTAACATAATAACTAGTGATAACGGAGAATAATTTATATCTTCTGAATACAATGTATTTTGAATTATGCATGAAAGTAAAAAATATATGTATGTGCATATGCTAAAAAAATTATTTGAAACTCGACTTTCGACCAATGTCTTAGTCCCTATCTTGGTCGTAAGTCGAGGAATATCTGTATTTTAAGATCGTTCCGTTGCAAATTCTGAACCAATAGATTGTACTAACATAATAAGTAGTGAGGAGGAAGAATAATTTATGTCTTCTAAATACAATGTATTTTAAATTATGCATGAAAGTAAAAAATATATGTATGTGCATATATAAAAAAAAAATATTTAAAACTCGACTTACGACCAATGTCTTAGTCCCTATCTTGGTCGTAAGTCGAGGAATATCTGTATTTTAAGATCGTTCCTCCAATCTTCTGTCGCAAAATCTTAACAAATGGATTGTACTAACATAATAAGTAGTGAGGAGGAAGAATAATTTATGTCTTCTAAATACAATGTATTTTAAATTATGCATGAAAGCAAAAAATATATGTATGTGCATATACAAAAAAAAAAAAATATTTGAAACTCGACTTACGACCAATGTCTTAGTCCCTATCTTGGTCGTAAGTCGAGGAATATCTGAATTTTAAGATCGTTCCTCCAATCTTCTGTCGCAAATTCTGAACCAATGGATTGTACTAACATAATAAGTAGTGAGGAGGAAGAATAATTTATGTCTTCTAAATACAATGTATTTTAAATTATGCATGAAAGTAAAAAATGTATGTATGTGCATATACAAAAAAAAATTTGAAACTCGACTTACGACCAATGTCTTAGTCCCTATCTTGGTCCTAAGTCGAGGAATATCTGTATTTTAAGATCGTTTCTCCAATCTTCTGTCGCAAATTCTGAACCAATGGATTGCACTAACATAATAAGTAGTGAGGAGGAAGAATAATTTATGTCTTCTAAATACAATGTATTTTAAATTATGCATGAAGGTAAAAAATATATGTATGTGCATATACAAAAAAAAATTATTTGAAACTCGACTTACGACCAACTCGACTTACGACGAATGTCTTAGTCCCTATCTTGGTCCTAAGTCGAGGAATATCTGTATTTTAAGATCGTTTCTCCAATCTTCTGTCGCAAATTCTGAACCAATGGATTGCACTAACATAATAAGTAGTGAGGAGGAAGAATAATTTATGTCTTCTAAATACAATGTATTTTAAATTATGCATGAAGATAAAAAATATATGTATGTGCATATACAAAAAAAAATTATTTGAAACTCGACTTACGACCAACTCGACTTACGACGAATGTCTTAGTCCCTATCTTGGTCGTAAGTCGAGGAATATCTGTATTTTAAGATCATTCCTCCAATCAAAAGACCAACAAATGGATCTGACCATCAACAATTTGTAGTCGTAGTATTGTATGATACGTACGTATATCAATGTTATAATTTTCTTACCTGTATTGTTTGATCCTAGAAGAATCATTTTTTCTGAATCTGTGAAGAGGTTATGAAGTGATGAATGTTTTAAGCTCTATTGGAAGAGAAAAAAAAGAAAGTCAATATTCTGTAGACGTAAAAAAAAGGTTTTGATACTTGTATAAGTAAGTATAGATTAATACATGAGTTTATTGATACTGAAAGAGCTTTAGAAAATAAAATGCTTTTATAACAAAACAGAGATTACTACATAAGTATATTACGTATATTACAACTGAAAAAAAGCTTTAGAATATAAATACTTTTGCAACAAAGCATAGATTACAACGTAAGTACGAAATGCAAAAGATTATTCTCATATTGTAATATCTCACAGGCGCCTCTTTTGCTGTGAGGGATGATTAGTCAAAGCACCATTGACTTGTCAAATCGGATTGGTTGGTTGGATATGGCTGTACTCTAGTCATCTTGTGCTACACGAGGATAAATAATTTCAAGATAAAAAGAACTTTTTATATACCACGTTTTTAAATTTTCTGTTGAATTATACAAACTTGACAATTCTGTGTATTAATAAATGCTTTTTTAAAATTTTAATTTTAAGATAAAAAGAACTTTTTATATACCACGTTTTTAAATTTTCTGTTGAATTATATAAACTTGACAATTCTGTGTATTAATAAATACTTTTTTAAAATTTTAATTTCAAGATAAAAAGAACTTTTCATATACCACGTTTTTAAATTTTCTGTTGAATCATGCAAACTTGACAATTCTATGTATTAATAAATGCTTTTTTAAATTTTTTTGATGAAATATCCCATCAAATTGAAAGAAAATGATCAAATGCGTAATAAAGAGAGCAATTATAAGAAATTTTCAAAAAACAAAATTAACTGAAAATGAATTCAATTCTGCTTAAAGATGTCTAAAAATATTAAAAGAATGCATTGTCATCGTGTTATGAGCTATTCTAAAAGTTTCAAATGTCTAGCTAGTCAGGAAGTTAGTTAAAAATCGATTGCAAGATTTGTACTGGGCAAACAAGAAAGCGAGTTAATAAAAACGTGGTTAAAAGAAATTAACTGACAGTTTAAAAGGATATTTGTCTAGAACGACAACAAACATCCCTGCCTAGAGTGGGACATGAACCCTCGGACTCCAGAGAAGATGGAAAAGGAAATTTTATCCCTTTGATTGATTTAAATTCTCAAAAAAGAGACAAGACACATTTTCACGGTGACTTGAGATAAGTCACCGTTAAAATTGTAACTATCCATAATTTGTAACACGTTGATTTTCGGTATGATTCATGAATTTGTATGTGTATACTTGTATAGCAGTCGCATGTCTCACTGAATTTGTTCATATTTTGTCTCTCACTGCAGAAAGTAACTACAATCTGGGCTGAAGTAGAATCCAATGTTCAAAACCAATATTTCAATCATTGAAACCCTATCTTATGTCATTGATAAACTTTACAAATTCACCAAGTTCCAAAATTCAGTTAATGCTTGGGATCCAACAAAAAATTATACGTCTAGTTCATTTCTTTTTGGATTCTCTAGATATTTGAGAGACATTGCCCTTAAAATAATGAATTCTAAACAGTGCATATTCCGTCATATCAGATTTTCGATAACTGTATTTCTGTATTCAGAATTTAATTATCGAGGTTCCGCGTCTGTATAGCATCATAATCCTGGTTCTATGTCTTTTTAATATTAAAACTCATAAATTCCCATTTTTGAACTATCAGTAACAGGAATAAATTGAAATATTAAATCCAATTATCTCAACGTAACCTTTGATTTCGATGCTATAAGGAAATTAGCTTCAGTTCTTCTTATGAATAGTGATAAGATTTCAAGAAATAACATGCCATTAGGCTATGTCATCACCAAAGAAATGTATCCTTGGGAAACCTGAAATTCCTGTAATATTCTTTATCATTGAAGGTTCTTTTTACATTTGTATATGCCTTTATTTTTGCTCTTCTACAAAACAAAACGAATCTTATGAAAATCCGGGATGTCTCCTTGTTAATGTTTATTCTCATCCAGTACTTCTTTCACATTTGTATATGTTTTTCAGTTTTGTTTTATTATGAAAAGGAAAGCATCCTAGGAAAACTTCAGGTTCCTCCTCCTTGGGCCATCTGCACACGGGTTTGTAACCAGTTGCGCCGTGTGCGTGGCTCCATTCAATTTTATAGGTTACGACTCATCATGGACTGGTTTGTGATTGGAGTCAGTTATCAGTTTCTTTTGAGTTGTTCCGTGTGCAGACGGCCTTAGGCCGTCCGCACACGGAGCGACTCAAAGGAAACTGAACTGGTTAGCGACTGAAATTGCTTATCGGTTGCAAACTCGTTAGTGATGCGGCTCAGCACACGGGCCGACTCAAAAGTGATTCAAATCAATAGTTTGCGACCTGTCATGGAAGGAAGAACATTATTATTCCGGGCATTATTTTTAGTTAAATTATTATCAGAAATTAATTTATTTTAAAAAATCGTCACAATAGATTGTCTTTGATCAATCGTTTAAAAATGGACTGTATATATGGGCGCACATATTCCATACAACAAAAAACGTTAGAATTTCATTTCATCGCTAGGCAGAAGTCACGTGACTCATGTATGTCATTTGGCAGCTTGCCAAAAGAGCGGCTGTAACATAGATTGTGTAATAACACGCACAACGCAAGAGAAACTGGCGACTGGAGTTGCTAGCGACTCGACACGTTGAGTTGCCTGCGACTGATTACAAACGCGTTGCTGACGGGTTTGTAACCAGTTGCGCCGCGTGCGTGGCTCCATTCAATTACATAGGTTACGACTCATCACGGACTGGTTTGTGATTGGAGTCGGTTATCAGTTTCTTTTGAGTTGCTCCGTGTGCGGACGGCCTTAGTCTTCTTTATCATCGAGTAGTTCCTTTGCCAGTTGTAGATTTTTTTTATATACTGAAAAAGGAATTCTACATTTTGAGAATAATTTTTCACGCCTTAACGTCACATAAAGTCTTAACACTCACTTAAGGCGGGTCAAGATCCAACGCAATCCACAAAATGTCGAAAGTGGTCGAGTAAATTTCAAGTAAAACAGTTCAAACTTAAATGAAGAATCCGGAGTTGGAGAGCTTAAAAATACACTGACTTATTTACAGTATATACAAATAGAAACTTAATTCCAAGAGCAGCGTGTTGCTCATTATCAGGTGAGAGTCGAAAGTCCGAGTGACAAACTCTAGGACAGGGGTGGGCATTAAGTCGATCGCGATAAAACCGGTGGACCACCAAGACATTTTGGTGGTGACGGCCTTTACTAAGATCTAAGACGCGCATACTAAAAGAAACATATTTATTGTTAGGAAAATGAACCTTAAAAGGGCTATCTAAACTTCAGTTTATTAGATCATTTACTTGTATTACTTTCCGACATTCATGCTATCGTTTTAGACTGATGTAGCACTTATTATCTAACAAGTAATGGCGTCACAGCAACTTTGACGTCATACATCTGAGAAATGTTGTTTTTCGTTTATTTTCCCCCCTGGCTTGTTATTTTCCCTTTCCAGTGTATTTTATGCAAATATGTCAATGTTATGTTACTGGCTTGTATAAATACTGCTCGAGTTAGAGCAAAGGGGCCGCTTTCAGCAGACACAGTTGAACTCACGAGCTAGTGAGACGCGTATGTTAGAAGTCTCTGTGTGAGATTGTTTTGATTATACAAATGTTTTAAGTTATTGCTTTTAATATTTTTAAATGTTTATTGAAGTTTCGAATAAACTTAATTATTTTAACTTAAGTCTTGCTGATTTCTAAACACACCTCATGCCAGACCAGTGCGTGCTCTTATATTGTCCCTCTGCGTGACATTTATGGAACACCGACGCCAGCTAGACATCGTTCTTTGGCTCTACCTACCTGTGTGAATCTGCATTTTCAACGACGAATATAATTGAGACAACATATCGTTCCCGCCTCACAGACGACCCCTTAGAATCCATTGCAAGATTTGCAGTTAGTAATTATATACCGAGATATTCAAGATTGGCGGACAGTATGCAGACTAAGGGCCTGTTCACATAGGAGTCCGTTGCGTAGCGTTAAGGAAAAGATGACGTTGAGACGAAAATAAACCAATCATAGGCGTTAAAAATTTCATTGCTAATCGTTTGGAGGCCTATGATTGGTTTATTTTCGTCTCAACGTCATCTTTTCCTTAACGCTACGCAACGGACTCCTATGTGAACAGGCCCTTAGTCTTCTACTAACTATAACTACGATAATTAACTTTAGATGAAAATTATTCATTTTTAATGTATTTTGAATTGTTCGATAATAAATGCATCATTTGATATTATTATATTTGTGGCTATTATTATTATGTTTGGATCTTGCGTTTTCTTTAAACGCGGCTTTAAAAGAGTAAGTCTTTTTTATTGTAGTTATGTAGGTAAGTACATATTCCGTATTTATTATTAAGATATAATAAATATTGTAGACTCTTTTTTAGCTCACCACACTTACGCCACTGGGTGGACCGCAACACCTTGAAAAAATTAGAAGTAGCCCGTACCCTGGAAAAGTCTGCCCACCCCTGCTCTAGGATGTTACAAAGTTCCTTATCTCGCGCGCAAAGCGCCCTCAATATGGGCGGGTCTAAACACTCACTCTATCGAGAACGCGGGATAATTTGATTCATTTGATGCAATTTTACCAAAGGCGCAGTGGCCCAGTTGGCAAGGCCAGCGAGCTAGTGATCTGAAAGTCACTGGTTCGATGCTCCTTTTTGATAAAATATACTGCCGTGTACACTAATGGCGGCTGGTGCACGTAAAATCTGTTGTGGCTTCAATGTCCTCCAAGTTCTCAAAATTACCCCTGGAGATGCGGGGTCAAGTGTTCTGGTCTCGTTCGTCACTTTAGTCCGCTCAAAATTACGGGACTGGCCCTTTAGCAGAGTCGGACCAGACCCTTGTGGTGCCAATCAAAACAGGAGCCGCAACTTCCACGCCCATAGTCTTTGGGACTTGATCTGATGCTCAAGTGGCATAAGCAAGAACAAAAACCATTTTTCTAACTGAATTCGTACTAAAGAAGAGGTCATGGGTATCCTCAAAATCGGTATTGGAAGACAAAAAGACTCAATAATTTCATTTTTCATAGATTTTTCTATGTTATTTTAAACACTGGGGTGTATGCAAAAACATGCGAAAAATTTTTGAGAAAAACCTATAATATATTTTAAAAAGACGAACCTTCTATCATACTTTCTCGATAACATTTCCTTCCTTGAATTTAAAACCGCTCAGTTGGGAATTAAACTCAAGTCATGGTGGTCTCTGAAATGGCAAGCTACACCAGAAACTTCTCAAATTAAATTATGATCTTCCCTAACAACACCGCACTTCTTACCTCACCTTACAAGACAACAAGAAATACAGTCGAACCTCCATATATCGAAGTATCAAAATTCCGGAAAAAAATTCGATATATAGAAATTTCGATATATAGAATTGATCTTAGTTTTATCATAATTCTCCTAAAACATTAAAATTAAAGCTAATTTTCGTATACGAAACTCCATTTCCAATTTATATACGAATTACATTAAATGAAAGTTAATAACTAAAAAATGAATTAATGTGAAAAATTTATTGAGTACTATATACCTTAAAAAATAACAATAATCCAGACTGTGGTTACAGTGATCACAGTTACATTCTTTAAAAAAAAACTACGAAGATCTTGCTGAACAGCCAGTTTTGCGGAAAGTTCATCAAAGAAATGCTCGCATTTATTCAGTCCATTAAAACTTGATGAGGGGTCCACGAAGTATTGTTTCAAACGCCAAAAATTGGAAGATTTTATTCTAAAGTGGAATAAAATCTCCCAATATGTCGTGAAAAAAATTTCGATATATAGAGATTTTTTCGATGTATAGAAACCGTTTTTCTATGTAATGAACATGGAGATTTGCTAAGAGTCCGATATATAGAAAATTTCGATATAGGGTAGTTCGATATATGGAGGTTCGACTGTATATTCTAACCTTCATATAGACTGTAAAGGCTGGGTGACAATCCCTATCTTTATCATATTTTTTTTCTCTTATAGATATCTTTTTTGTACAATATCTTATATCTCTTAAAAACAAAAAAATTCAGAGAAGTGAAAAGTGAAGAAAGCACTATTAAAAGCTATTGCTTTGGAAGAAAAGTAGTAACGATTCAAAGGAAATACCTCAACGCCTCTGCAAATTCAAGCCGCTAAGAAAATGATCAATCTTTCACTTCTATTATAATCCAAATGATGCCACTTTTCATCTACATTTTTTTTCCTTTCTCATTCATTGTTTTATTTCATCGGTTGAGTTCTTATGTATGTATAGCTTCTGAGAGCTTATGATTTCTCTTTAGTTATATTTAACGCCATCAGTCAACGAATCTGTTTACATAAAGCTAAAATTGATTCTTAGTAACAAATCATATTTCATATTATTTTGTTTCTTTGGTTTGGGGTGAAAGGATTTTTACATACACTCATACGTGCTTCATTTGAATTTTTACGTTGATCATAAAAAGTACAGTAGTTTTATTTCTGTCTCCCATCCGCTGAAATTCTTACGACAGTTATCAATGGACAGATTATCTGTGCATCGCGAAAGGAAACTCAACACAGTAAAACCTCGTTTATCCAGATCACCGGATAATCCGGATCAGATTTGTAGACATTATTTTTATTTAATGTTCACATTAGATAATAATTTTTAACTGTAACAGCAAGAACCTAACTACAAGTACGCCAAATATTCGCTTTTTAGTTTGATTCAATGTACAGTTCCTGCATAGATTTGTACAATAAATTATGGTAATGAAATGCTTTTTGTTGAGTTTCAGAAAGCTTTACTAGACTTAACAATTCTTTGTTAAGAAATGATGCGAAAAGTTGTTTTTAAAAATTTTTAATGTCTTGCAAACAATGTAATTTTGTTACAAAACATAG